>CAJNOQ010007653.1:0-12041 GCA_905250885.1 Didymodactylos carnosus
TTTGTGCCAATAAACTTTCAATTGATTGTTTTAACGAGTCTTTGAGTATATCGTGGGTTGCTGTATAATAAAACACATTCAAACATAAGGGAATAGCAAATAAAATGAAAATAGTCAGTTGTAAATAAACTATCGATGTTATGTGTTTATCTAAACCGAAACGTCAGCTTTGAATTTGTTTAATGTTATTATTTGTCTTGACGCTAAAATAAATTAGCGAGAGAAATGGAAGAAGACTACAGCCGATGGGAATTAAAAAGTAGTTTAAATATTGGAGATAATTTATTATCTAAACTGTACATGGAAATGGTGAACGAGAGGTTGCCGTCGAATGACATTGGACGCTTCTGTATTTAAATGCAGTAGAATTGTGAAACCTAATATATTGGCATAAGATGCATTCTGACTGAGTTCTGCGTACGATCCTTTACAATGGTGGCAGGCGCGAGTGGTACTCTTCAGTTTCCTTCAGAGATTATGCTGGTTCACATAGAGATACATGGGTAACATTGGCAGGAAATATTAGTTTCTGTAATACTAGGGCCCTAATACTTCAGAAATTTTTGTTCTGCTAAACTTTAATTAAACAGCATGGAGTATATGAAATCAAATGTGCTGATCATGTTTTGCATTTGTAAAACACATTAGATGTATGCCAAACTGTTTGTTCGTACATAATCAAATAAAAGCTTTGTTGTTGTCTGGTTGTCTTAGAAGAAAAAAATGACACAGAAAAGCGATTTTGTTTTATTTCTTCAGATGCAAAACTTTTTTCTCCTACTTGCTTATTGAGTAAACATAAAAGGTCATGTTCCAAAGATTCATGTGTAATGAGTAGCTCATTTAACGACAGCATACATATAAGCAAACTTGCATCGTCAAATAAATTAGTTAGGCGGGCGACTAATTTAAGTAGTACATTCGACGGTGACAATCTGATATTCTTACTACCCTGTCCTACCTACTGCCTCGTTAAGCTTTCTCTCATTTACAAAACCGCAAGTTTCCCATTCCAGTGTAAAATAATTTTAAGAATGTACCACGTCTTCCTGCAGATGAGATATTATGCCTAACTGTCCGTCCCATTTTCAGCGATCTTTTGAATAAATCACAAAAAAATGCAGGAATATCTTTGAATGATCTGATGTGCTTTATTCATTACTTGACCAAAGAATTATATTCCACAGGATCTTTTTTTCCCTATTTATAGCGTTATAATGTTATAAAACATGCTTTTTTTAAAATTATGGTATTACAACTCTATAGACTTATCTCATTACATCGCGATAGACGTAGTCTCTCGTGTTATAACACGTTGCAAAGTTATTTTTCAGGAATTTATCGCGTTGTAACTCGATAAAAATTATCATTGAATTAGAACTCTATTATTTAAAACAAATTTTCCTATTTGCGATTGTTTAAATGCTTGTTTATAAATACGTGATGGTTGAATAAATAAGAAGAACATGAGTAGTTGCGATATATAGGCAAAATAATAAAGCGAAATAATAAAATGTTTTAACCAAACAATATTCCATATATCACAACGGAGAATAAAACCAGCTAATAATTGGGGTAATGAACATAATATCATTAATAATGAACATAACAATTGTTCATAACGTAATTTTATTTGGAACCATAATGATGAAATGAATGATTCATGACTAACATTTGATTTACTTCGTGCAGCTATTGTAGGAATAATTCCGCTTGCATAAAGATTTAACAAAACCGGGACGATATGATTAGTAAATATGGAAAGGGTATCAACTGTTTTCCATACAGAAGATAACGATGAATATTCGGTAACACAAATAAGTTGATTATTATTTTGTGTGTCGTTGGTTATACGATGCAATAAAATATCCATGACGGCACTTGCTGCCACTAAGAAGATTGTTAGAAGATACACCATGAGTTTTTGCTTATCATACTTATCGATTGGAACACCATGCTTATTTAAATTGCTTATTTTTATATGTTTTGTATTTTGTGCACGGTTAATTGAAATAAAACGAATGGACCATTTGCTAATGTAGGTAAATGTTCTTGATAAATATGAACATAATTTACACAAAATTAAATTTAATAAAGGATGATGATTAAGAAGAGAATATTGATTAAGAATAATATAGAGAACGTGTGCTAATAAAAAAGTTAAGCTCAATTGACTTGTAATGGTTGTTAAAATAATAAATCAAACAATTGTTGTACGTCGAATTGTTGATTGACATAATGCTGCTAATGAGAAAATATTACTAACGAAGCCAATTAACATCATTGTGCCTGAAATTGATATATAACCAATTGTTATTGGTAAATGAGAGATACTCATGGATGTAGCATCAGCTAAAATAGAGAAAGAGAAAAATAATACTGTGCACTGATCATAAGCTGTAAGCCTGAAGAACAACTTAAAAATCTTCTATATCGTTCAAACAAATTTTCAATTTGAAAAAGTTTCATAACAAAAAGCGCAGAATTAAATTCCTGCTCAGTATTTCTCTGATATTTTTCCATTCTTTTGATAAAAAAGATATTCTCCATTCATTTCTCCAGTAAAGATATTGTGAATATTTTATGAGGAAATATTAAAGTACACTGAGATAAAGAATCAAAATAAGCAGTAAAATAATCAAGTTCGTGACCAGTAAAACAGTTTTTGCTTTTTATATTTACTTTTGAGATATTGCAAAATCAAGCTTGCCATTTAATAGCCATTAAGAAGATCTATCTCGAGTCAATGATTATTTATAATAATTAAAGACATTTTTAAAATGTCTCCAGTAATTGCGGTATTTTGAAGTTTTCAAAACTTCTATCTTGTATTCAGAGAACACTAACTCAAAACACAGTTTATTGTAGTGGGTATAGAACTGATAATATCTGACAATAAATCTTGATTTTGATTTAAATCAAAATCGTTTGTATTTCTTTAACCGCAATAAACTTGCATGATTTATAGAGTATTCTGACAATGAATTTGTCTTTCTCTCGATACGTTAGCATGTTATCACCGAATTGTTTTGGTGATGTTCTATATATATATTCTCAGTATGCGTTGAGAGAAAACTTACAGAAAGGTAGTCTCGAGGACTGCATGCGTAGTAAGGGTCGGTCCGAATTTCCAAAGCTTGAGCTTTTCTGTAGAGAAATAAGCGGTTGTAAAAACAAAATTTATTCAATCTGACGACGATAAAGTCTTAAGATATGTTGAAATCTTTGGGATTCTTGCCTGTTTCTAACGAGATTTAACCATTTTTTCAACAGATACAGCACTACTGCGTTTTTTGCTTGATCTTTGTTTTGTCGCTACGATCTTCTCCAGTTTTCGGTCAGCTTATTGGATTTTGTTATGCTTTGGAGGCGATGATGATGCTTTATCATGACCAGGTTATTTGACTTCAAAGACATCTTATAATTCCGCTAATATTTATCGTTTAGTAAGATAAATATTCAGTCGTCCATAAAGGTTGACAAGTTTCTACTGATTGTTGTACCATTTTAAAATATTGAAGACTCTTGTCTGAGACATATTCATACCGATACAAAATGTGTGACAAGTTAAAAACACGTAGAAGTTGGAAAGATCTCAAAATAAGCTAAGACTGTCTTTAAATTAAATTTTTTGTTGATCCCATTTATCTTGAAAAAATCATGATTAAAAACAATCATCTGTTCACGATATTAAATATCAATAACCGTAATCCGAAGAAATTGCGATTAGACGTAACAGACCTTAATCATATCTGACTTTTATGCACGATTAAAATAAGTGTTAACTACGTCGTGTAACTATACTGTCAGACTATATCGCTAGATATTATATAGTTCTATACCTGTTACAATAAGCTGTGTTTTGAGCTAGTTTTTTCTGGATACAAGGTGAATGCTTATAGTTCCACATAAGCAAGTTGAATTCGAAATTCGAACTCTACCTCGAAACTTCGAAACTTTTTATTTTCAATGAAAATAAATTAGATTAAATCTCGTTAAATATATTTCAAAATTCTGAGCTTTTAGTCACACCATTAGAAAGAACATGGAAAACTGTATACACATTCTCATCTCTTGTTTCTGTTTTGTGTACGGACTCAGTTCTCCTCAAGTTTATGCAAACTTTTTCATGAAGCGGTTTTTTTAAACTTCGATTCTCATCTCTCGAGTCCAATGGTCACTGGAATCGAGTGTGCCTATTGTATCTATTTCCAAAGGTACCAAGACAAGGAGCACGAGATAGCTTGTCCAAGACTCGCACGACCGCCGTTGCTGGGATTCGAACTCGGTATTTTGTCGTACGATGTCTACCCACTAGACGGCTGAGACACGCTGCTCCCAGGCAGCCCTACTGTTGAAGTCGATTCAGATTTTAAAAGTCCGTTCCGAACGCCCGACTGCAGAGCACATTCACTCTCGAACTAAAGCTAACCCGGCTTCAAATTTTTGCCATATGCAAATAATTACAGTAGAAAAGGGTTAAGTTTCAAGTCAAATACTTTGTGAGATATTGAAAAGGCAATTTTTAAAATCTAGCTAAACAAAGTATATTCTAGCCAACCTTTTTTCTCGTTCTTCCGTTTCTATACTTCCTGTAATTTTTTCAATAGATAAGAAGATAGTGTTTACCTCGAAGGGCAAAATAGGGAAAAAAGATTCGATCTTTATTTACAGCTGCTACCAAGGGGGAAAAATCTCACTTCAAATGTGAGCACTTATGACCGAAGTGTCACTTGAAGTGCCGAAGTGACACTTGAAGTGCTGAAGTGACACCCTAAGAGTGTGAGTCAGTTTTAGAGCGAACGCGGTATTAGTTTATATTTTGTTTTTCTGACTGTTTTTCTCTTCTCTACCGAAAATCGCGATCCGAACTTTGGACCTTGCTGTAAGAAGAATTAGATTTTGGTTAAAAACCAACAGTCGAATATTTCTACTATCTGCACCAAAATTCAACGCATTCAGTTGTTTTTCGAATAACTTCAGAACGATAAAAGATAGAGACCTGCGATTTTCAACAATCGAAAGAAGACAGGTTAACCTATGTTTTCATCAGCAAAACCCTTTTCCGAAACTATTCGGAAGGAGATCTTTGAAAAAGCACTTCGGATCTCGGGAAACTGAGCCAACAATCAGCTTTTTTCCATAAATAGATAGTCCAAAGTGTCCTCTTCAAAATGTGAACTAAGCGAACTCTTGAGTTTTCTCGGTTCAGGCGTAGCATCGGATTGGCTGAGAGTCTGAGGTATTTCTTTAGGTGTGATAATTCCGAAAATAATGGAAACGTAGGTAATCAACCACGCTGACTCTCGTGGCAATATTTGTTTTTCAGAAAACCTCCAACAACCTAGTGAAAACCTATATTAGGTGGAATAACTAATTTCATAATCCGGTCAAGATCAATCTAAATTATGTCAGAATATCAAGATGTACTCTATTTTACCTGCTCAATACTATACAGTTCAATAAAAGCTTTAAAAATCAACACAAAATACCTTCTCTTTTGAAACAGTTTTCTAGAAATCTTTCGAAGTACACGAATGTTTTTTACTATTCTGAAGTAAAAAATCGTCTTGAGCAGGTAAAGTAGAGTACATCTTGATATTCCGACATAATGTAGATTGATCTTGAGTGGATTATGAATGGAATGATCAATTGTATCATTATGACATAACAGAAACGTAACAATTCGAATAACAGGGGACAGGGAATGCTCTGTTTTACATCCGAAACTTGAAACTAGTGTAGTATTAATAGCTAATATAACTGTAAGACGATGATTATGATATTGGCAACGATTATCGTAGTAACTCGGTGGACATAAACATTTCCTCTGTCTTTCACGCATAACTGGTATACCACGATCACAATACCATGTAATCTCGTCTTGAGTAGCTTCTTCTTCCGACCGTAATCGCTGGTGATTGAAAATAACACGAGTGTACTGTTTCGTTGGATGATATTATGCTATTTGGTTACAAGGGTATTCATCACGATCATTGACAATACAATCTCGCTTACCATCACATCGTTTTTGCCTAGATATACAATACTGCAATGACGTTACATTTACAACACAAGACAGTGTGTTCTAGTGGACAAATATTGGTTGTTGACGAACGTTCACCACAGATATAAGGATCTTCACCACCGTCATCTACACGATCACTATGTCCATCACCTGCATCATAATAAAATATTCTATACAACCGAGTAGTCACTACCGGCAGACTGATTCTAATTTGGTATTTGCGAGCTTGACAAAATCGATAGTTGTAATTAGAAAAAATCTAATAATCGCCCAATTACTAGATTTCCACTGTCGTTACACAGCAGTTGCAATCGAGTAAAAATCTAGTAATCTAGATAAATCGGGCGATACTAGATCATTTGTTGACGCTTGGATATGGACAACAAGGAATTGTTAAACTCATTTTGGAGAAGACCAACACGATAAGGTCGATCAGGAATAAGCACACCCCCTATGATGAGGCTAAAAGTGATCAAATCCGACAGCTGTTTCGAAGGCAGAACGCCGAACAAAGATTTGTGGCTCAAGGAGAAACGCAAATTGAATGGATAAAACATTTGACGAAATGGTGTGATGAAAGTAACTACGGACGAAGTCTCAGGCGTTCTCATCAATCTTTGGCTAAATTACACTTTGTTGGTGTTACTTATCGAGGAATGAGGGTGACAGAAACTGATTTAAAACAATATTCGGCGAAGACTTGCCTTCTAAATAAAGCATTTTTATCCACATCGAAAGATCGTGGCGTTGCTGGATCATTTTGCAATGAAATCTGATAGTAAAATGGCAGCAATCTCCATCTACGAGATTCGTTATCGTTGGTCGGCTCTTGATGTGGAGTCTGCTAGTGAATATAGTCACGAAGGCGAAGTAATCATCCAGCCGTTCTGTGCAGTTTGATTTTCATTTCCTTTCTTCAACAAAACTGTAATCCATTCTGTAACAGAACGTTATCCCAACCGAACAGTCAGTCTGGAATAATAGTTGCGAAAATTCCCAAATCTTTCTCTTTCATTCTTGACAAAAAAGATGACAGTTCTACTAGATCATTTTCATATCAATTATTCTGGCATTATTTAAATGTAGTTTCAATACCTTTCGTAAAACTGCAGACTTTCATTAAATATAACATTAATAAGAATCAAGACAATGTTAACTTTTATATAAATTTACAAATGTCATACAGTACCAATAATGAAATTAATTTAATCGATTCATTTGAGATTGTGAATCTACTGATTCATCAGCAGAAATGTAATGTACAATACAACCAAAACATGATGATACAGTTGAAAATTGTACGTATTATGAGTTGTTATGAACCTTCGCTTTATAATGCTTAAATAAATCAATTTAATTAAGTTAATTATTGGTGCTGTACAAATACACAAATGTCATTAGAAAAAGTCCTGCCATTATCTCTTGTTAATCGACACTAGTTATAGTTAATCTGAACTAAAAAGTCTATCAAAGTGAATAATGTGGACAGAGGATTTCGTCCATAAAAGTTTGACTTTGTAGTACTGATACTTGTATGGAATCAACAACAAAAAGAAGAAAAATAGTCTTTTTCAATATTTATTCGAAAATCAAAAACCAAGAAAAACTGAAAAATGGCCTGTAATATATTTCTGATGTCGAATTCAAAGGACAGAATAGGAAAGAGTTGATGCTCTAAGTTATATGTGTTTGATGTGTGGAAACAATACTGAAAGTTATTTACAAAAGTAGTGAGAAAATTGATCAGGTGGAAGGTATATTGAGATATGCATAACAATCAGGAATAAATATGAAAATTCGTTTTTTTAATTTATCACCACTGTTTTAAAAAGATCTTTTTGCATAATAATAATAACCCAGTACCAATAATGAATTTGCTACTTGGCCCAGCTAATGATCCGGCACACGTGTATCCTGTAAGACATAGACTACAACTGGTTGTCGAATACGATATACTCCCAGAAGTACAAGTGACAGCTAATGTACCTGTGATAGCTATCAGAAATACCATAAGGGAAAAAAGCTGCATGATAATTTAGTCGGTGGTGTGTATTTCTAAGTTACTTTAATCCAAAATAAAAGAAGATAAATTAATAGAGTATAATTTAGTAAATTTTTACTTTTTTCTCCTCTTTAAACGCCATTTCGCTATAAAAAACTGAACTTTAACGTCGTCTGATGTGTAGCATTAACTGGACAGTATGAGTTCGAAATGTATGGAATGTTATTGCAAATACAATGTATTATATATGTGAAACCTTTCATTCAATGGTTATTGTCTCAACAAATTTTGAATGAAAAATGATGGAGATTTGCATAAATATCATATGATAGCGAAGACCTTACAGCACAAAGGTCAGCATAGTCTAATACGTCGATCAAAATGACTTGAAAAATTCATATAATATTGCGATTTATTTCACGAATACATAGTAGAAAAAAGCAAGCTGAAAGTAGTTAGAAAGCAAAGTCAGTATGATTTTATGCTCACGAGTTCGCACAGTATTGTCTCTTATCTTTTTCTAAAGGAAAATGAATCCATCATACTCTTTTAGCATATTGTTTGTGTCAATAGAATATTAACACAACTGAATTATCAAGCCTTCGTTGCACTGGTAGCATAATATGCGAAAATGATCGATACAACAATTCAAGTATTTATTTTGATTCACAAGTGAAAAGTGAAACTGTTTCTGTGCTTGAAATGAAAAAGCAAATCAGTCTCTCTCTTTTTTGAATAAACAAATAAAAGAATGATGTCTATTTGTAGTCTAGGGGATCGATAATAATTATATAAACTTCAAACAGAAAGCAGTTTAACCAGTAGAAGCTGAACAGTAGAAATCGACGATAGTAGGAGATATAGCAAAATAATATTAATATTTTAAGCAAATTAATATTTTAATTGGTTTGTATTTATGCTATGGCACTTTTAGTACTCTGTTCAATTAGTACAGCAGTGTATAGAGAACAGCCTGATGAATTTATTTATTTTTCAAAATAATAGAGAGGATGTTTGTAAATAATCGGTTTTTATGCATGAATACTATCCGTCCCAAAATACGGTGGTCGTGAGTGTTTTGCTAATAACTTTTAAACAGAGATGAGATAGCAACCTGCGGTTAAAACGTAGGTTTCGTTGAAATTCACAGCATACACTTGGTAATCGTATAAATGCTCTATTATTTTATTCCAAACCGTTATTCTATTTAAACATCAATTGATAGGTCTGGCCTTAATGTTTCCAACATAAGGTGAACTTGAAAGTTTTGTTTCTTAACATCTATGTTCAAAAAGGTTGTTAGAAAGGAATTAGAAGAAGGTTGGCAATAAACTAGGCAATAATACTGTAACATGTCTAGGGGGTAGAGTATTACTCTATAAAAAATCTTAAAATATAGCTAATAAAATCAGAAGAGGTGATTCGCTATACTTATTCTTAATATAAGATGAACGGCGGAAGCGAGAGACAGAAAGAGAGAAATCAGCTGCATCTGGCATGTACTAATCGATACATTCGCTCTCTATTACACATACATACACAAACGTTCATTCTTTAACAAACATCATAATATTCATTTCTCTCTGTTGTAAACGTATTTTCTTATAAAATTATCTAAAACTTTGAACACACTTTTGTAAAATGAATTCAAATAAAGACAATGCCGCACAGTTGCTTGTTTCCACAATGCACAAAAAAATGCGGAGAGGTAGGATGTGGTAGACGAAAAGTTTCATTTTTTCGATTTCCTTCTGGTACAACTTTATTGAACAAATGGTGTGAAGTCCTTTCGTTAGACGTTACAAGTCTCAGTGCAACAAAAGATCCACGTATCTGTAGTGAACCATTTTCGTCAGATGATTTCGTTCAACAATCTAATCAGGTGATGTTGTCGTCAGATGCCATACCGATTTGGAAAGGCAAAGCAGGTATGTGATGTTTTAGTGGAGAACCGTCAGAGATGTACATATTTTACTATATATTTAGACGGATCGGGTCGTACTTCGAGATCACGATCAGAAACATCTCTAGGAAGGGATGACAGGTCCGGTGGAAGAAGTCGTAACTTCTCAGCTAGTTTCAATATTGCTGATTTTAACGTGGAGGAGGAGATGCAGTTATTAAGAGCAAAGGTTTTGGTGTTAAAATTACAGACATTGCCACCATCGTTAGAAACCTATGAAAATGACGACGAGAGTATTGCTCTTTATACTGGATTTCCAAGTTATGCTGTTGCCCGTTTTGTTCTTGATTTAGCTGATCCGGGCAAAAATGGTATGTTAAAGCATACACCTTTGGATATTTTGACTCACTTTAACTCTTCTTTCCAGGTTGCAACAAGTTGGATAGGAGTGAAAAATCTGTGACCAAGCTTGAACGTGTTTCACTTACAGAAAGTCAGCAATTCTTATTAGTAATGATGAAATTACGACAGAATTTCCCTTTCTTAGATCTTGCGAAAAGGTTTCATGTTAGTCATATGACAGTTTCAAGGTGGTTTAAATCCTCCTACTATATTTTTCGAAAAATTACTAAAAATATTAGTTTTCTTTGTTACTTTTTCAGGTTATTCGATCGATGGATTAATTATTTGTATATTAGATTTGCCAAATTTCCTATATTTCTCACAGCTGAATATGTCAAACAACATTTACATCCAACATTCACATCGTTTCCCAATTGTGCACTTGTTATAGACAGTTTTCCTGTGTATATACAATGACCAAAAAATTTAACTTTACAGTCCATAACATATAATGAGTATTATGGTTCGAATGTTTTAAAAGGACTCATTGGAATAGCACCAACAGAAGACTTTCCAGTTGTTTTCTTGTCTTCCTTATTTTCCGGTGCCATATCAGACAAAGAACTTGCCATCAGCTCTGGTTTAACGACACTAAAGTATCCAGCGAACACTCAAATTATGGCTGACAAAAGTTTTCGTTTACAAGATATTGAAGCCGAAAAAAAATGGAAATTCGTTATTCTATCATTCATTGATAAGTCTGGTCAGTACAATCACACTAATATAGGTGAGAATATGAAAATCGTCAGTGTACGTATAAGAATTGAGCATGCAATCGGTCGGTTTCACATATTCTGTACACGTGAAAACCGAGTAACAGCTCAAAAGCTTCTAACATGGCAAAGTCTGACCTACACTTTTTATTACATATTCGGAATCGGTGGGAAAAATTGAGGTTATGAAAACGTTTTGAGGGAGTTTGGGCGAAAAAATGAGGAGTTATAGGCATTTCAAAGTGAAGACGTCCGAAACACCGCAAAAAAGAGATGTTTTCAATGTTTCACCTGTAACTCTGTTATTTTTCGTTCAAAATTTTTGACCAACGTCTCATTAGACAGAGTGATTGAAACTGATTCTATAGAGGTGTTTTCAGATTTTTTTCGGCGTAAACTGGATTTTTAAGAAAGCGATCACTTGAAAAATGGTGATTAGCGGTAGAACCTTGTAGAGCAAAGAATTTTCTATATGATAGGCTATGTTTTTAGTTTTAACAGTGTGTGCGTCATGGCAAAATTTTTGAAACAGCTTGCACAAGCAAAAACATCAAATTTCAGTTTTTTGCGTTCTTTTTGTCTAAACTCGCTCGAAACTCAAAACAAAGGTGATGTTTAGAATCAGCATCATAAAATGAGCCAGTATCTGCGTTACTTAGAGAAATTATACACGAAATAAAGACTTTCATTTTTTGATACGAAATGGCCACGTGTATCGCTGTAAGAAGAGAAGTCCAAGCGGAAACGGAAGAGTAGAATAAAGGACCCCGCCGTTTAAGAAAAACAACTCCGTTTGAGCTTATATTCTACAGTTTTGTAGAAGAATGGAAGGCGAATTTTTCTGTCGTCTCAGAATTTTTTCAGATCCCTCCTTATTAACAAACCTAGGCTAACAACTTTTCTCAGTTGATATACTACCAGTCTAAATGATGGGTCCTATAAAATTTTATAGAAATGTTATGTACATAACATTTCTATAAAATTTTATAGGAC
>CAJNOQ010007654.1:0-12041 GCA_905250885.1 Didymodactylos carnosus
CCATAAGACTGACATAGAGACCTGCGACTTTCACCATCATGCTGCTAAAACCTTAAGACATGGTTTTGTAAGCAGAAACTTGTTTCAAAATTTTCTGAACGCCCGATTTTCCAGAAGATCTTTGGAAAACAAGTTCCGTTCTCAGAAAGCTGACATACAATGTTAGTAATTGTTTTACATGCGCAGGTAGTCCGGGCGTTACTCTACAAAAATTATGCAAGTCGCAGCTCTCCAGCTATCGTCATTTGGACAAGGCTCGATTTCCCCCAGCACGTGTCTATCTCCGAGCAGACATATTTGGAAATCTCGAAATGCCGTGGAAAATCGATAATCGGGTACGCTGAACATAGTTGCAACATTTGTTTTTGTGTAGACATGAAAATAACTTCGCCACAGCCATTTATGATAAAAATCCACGAGAATATCTCTTCTATCTACAGGTATTTCTTGCAGTAAAAGGTGGAAAGAACTATGGAAAAATGTTGTTCCATAGAGTTCCGAGTTAAGAGGAGTTCCACTCAGTTTGATCTCTACTAGTAGAGATCAAAAAGTTCTGCAGCACTTGCGAAAAAGTATTTAAATACTAGTGTTGCAGAACATTTTTGCTCGGAGTTTTTTCTGTTATGATTCGATGCAGTTTGGCTAGATAACCCAAAATTTGACATTTTTTTAAATTGAAATTGCTTTACGATCGAGAAAAGATAATTTTACTTGAAAACCCTGAGTTTCTGAGCACCTGTCCTAATAGCACGGTTAAGGGTAACGCTAATTCCTGCTAAATTCACAGACGTCCGATGAGTAGATGTAGATAGAAAATTATGGCGAAATATGAATGTGAAAAGACATATCTGAGAATCTTGAAATGCCATGGAATATAGGTAATCGAGTATGCTGAACATACTGGCAACATTTGTTTTTGTGTAGACATGAAAATAACTTCGCCACAGACACTTATGGTGAAAAACTGATTTTTCGCGTCTTACCAGCAAAAATTAAAATCCTTACATCGCGATCAAATCTCATGCTGACTGAAGCAACCTTTCAGGAAAGACTTAAAAGGCGTTATATATTGTTGATGAAGCCCAAAAAGTGGCCCGGCAGAACACCGAAGCTTTAAGGTTTTTTCAGAAGGGTTCTGGAGAATCATAAACCAATGCCCAGCTGAAATTCACCTTTTTCGTCTTCGATTATGATCTATGAGCTGTCCTAAGCGTTTTCTGTAAGCTTCCTTGAGTCAGCATGAGATTTGATCGCGATGTAAGGATTTTAATTTTTGCTGGTAAGAGGCGAAAAACCAGTTTTTCACAAAAATACCTGTGGCGAAGTTATTTTCATGTCTACACAAAAACGGAGCGTGTTTTCCAAAGATGCTCTGGAAAACCGGGCGTTCAGAAAATTTTGAAACAAGTTTCTGCTTACAAAAACATGTCTTAAGGTTTTAGCAGCATGATGGTGAAAGTCGCAGGTCTCTATTATGTCAGTCTTACGGAAAGTTATTCAAAAAACAACGGAGTGCATTCTATGTTGGTACAGACAGTAGTAAGGATTTTGAGATAAAATAAAAATACTTCAAACAGAATTTAGATCAATAAAAACAGTTTTTAGACACATGCACATAATAAAATGAAGCTAGATCCTTTATTTGTTTACAAACGCACGTTGTGAACACTAAAAGTAATTACATATATTAGTTAGATAAACAAAAAAGGTTTAAAGAGAGTAAAGTAGTAATTATTTTAACAAAAACAAATGAACTCTTGAATGTAGATGTTGAACTATTAATTTTCTGTGCTACTGCCTTACAATAGTTTGCGATCTGATTATCAATGGTGGCTATTGTAGTGATTTGTGTGTGATCTGCTAGCAATGTTAAATTAAAACGATATCTTCTTGTACTCTCTATCATATATCGCGTCCGCATTGGTCCATTAAAGGCTATGTGAAAAAATGAATCACGGCATAAAACTCCATATTGTTCAGAATACATGGTCAAAACATTTGACTTAAACTTAACGATCATTCGACTTCTTGGACAACAGCACTGACTTCCATCACACGTCTCAGTCCAATGGTACAGAGCAGTCCAGCTTTCTTCAGAAGAAACATAACAAAGAACAAACAGCGACCCAATATAAATAATGAACTTTTGTATTCTTTTCATGAACATTTCTTTTCCTTTATCGTAAACGACAAATAACTTGTCGACCTTTTCTCAACAATTACAAAAAAGATATTTGTCACCATAAAAGCATGTATCACACACATTCAAGGATCAGAGTAATCAACGACAAGAAAAAAAGAAGAAAGCAATTTTATAGAGAAAATATTGACTTTTGAATTAATACAGTTGTACTTATATAGCTCCAACGCATGCATCCTAATAAAACGAAGGAGTAAACTGTTGGGACGCAAAAAGACTGTTTTTGATATCTTTTTTCCCCTATCATCTTGTATACACACAGAACATGATCAAAACACATACACCGCGGATGCATTTTTGTTCAACAGCACCTGTTAGTTTCCACCCTCTAGTCTGAATCATAAATATTCAATCTTTATGAAAACTTATTTAGTCTTTGGTTTCTTTCTATCAATATAAGGTGCACGTAATGCAAAGGATGAGCACTAAGCTTTTTCTCGACGAGTCATACATGGTTGGATCGTCGAACTAAGTCGGAATATATATCCTTTCACCTTTGGAACTGGATCTGGAAGAAGAAAATTTTGAAAAACTGAAAGTTTTACTTTAGCTCAAAAACGGACAGTATTACAACAAAACTGATTTTTCAGCGTGAAAACCGAATAAGAAAATCTACATATAATAAGAGAATTTAATGCACTAGGCGAAAAATCCTACAATCCTGCCGAAGTTTCCACCTTCTGCGTTAAATTCCTTTCTTCACTGTTAGAACTGCTATGTGTCGAACGAAAAGGAGAAGAAAGAGATACGCTTTATTCTTTAAGTGCGTTCTTATATTTCACATACAGATAGCTACACGCGACACCTGGAATAAGATGAATTTACACTGTAGATAGAGTTCTGATGTGAAACTAAGGCCGAACAAAAAGATCTCGCTGATGGAAGATAAACATCGCACAATATTGATCCTAGGATTACAGTAGAAGTATCAAATCTACTTAAAAACATTATTTGTTAATCAAAACTTAGGACGTTAAGAACGCTATTGAAAAAAGATTGATGATTAGTCGAATTAACTATGGATAGATATCTTCAGCACAACGAGATGAATTTCTTGTAGTTAAATAGATGATAATAGGAGAAGTAGCATTCATTAAAAGGGAAACTTCTCTAGACATGGATCCAACTGGAACTCTGCCTTCACATGAAGCTTTCGTTTACAAGCCCGTCCGCTGATTTGGGTAAGATGTAGAGAAAAAATCATTAATTCAGTATCAACGTTCGTTCGTTTCTTTGACGAAAATCTTTCATTCATCGCCCGTTCATATTCAGTTACAACGAATATAAGATAATTATGTACAACAATATTGACCGTAGGAATAGTATGATCTAGTCACGATTCGGTAATTGCCATAGGTGAAAGGTGCTCATTCTTGATTAATAACTTGATAATGTCAGATTTAGAAACGTTTTATAGGTAAATGTAAGTTAAGGCTAAGTATAGGTGAATATAGAGCTAAAAGAATGTGTTATGTTCAAAGTACTTAAGATTGAAAAGTGAAAAAGAAAAACGACTTGATTCAATATATGCAGCGTATGACTCATTTACACACAAACATTGTCAAACAATTTGTCATCAAAAGCGGACGGAACTAACTGATTAAACTCAAGAATGAAGAGAAATAGAGAAAGAAAATAACTCGTAGCAACGCTGTAATTTATCAAGTATGAGTAAAGAAAACATTCCTACTTATTAAATAGTCACTGTTATTTAGCATTCTGAACATCATCTGCACGTTTTTAGCAGTTAAAAAAGCAGAGAAATACAATTATTATTTTTAAACTAATCAGTATACAGAACAAATGCAGTATACATTTTCATTTATCTTAGCTCGACTCTATATATTGATTTCAATGAAATGTCTGAATGGAAAGGATATGCTACACATCGGTACTTCCGTCCTTTGTCTTTAGCTTATAGCTGTCACAGTCAAAAAAAAGGTCAGAACTAGGAGTATGAAGGTGTACTCCGCTTTCGGAGCACTCCTTTTGAAAAAAGCCAGTAAGAGCACTATAGAGTACTCTTTTTTGGAATAGTCCAGAGTACTCCTAAAAAACAAGAACGCTTCGGAGCACTGCTTTTTATAAAGTGCAGCCGAAGCACAGCAGAGCACTTCAAAAAAAGTGTAGTTTTTGGAGTATTCCTTTTAGAACATGCACTTCGAGTGCTCCGCAGTAATTCTTAAAAAAGGGTTATCGAGATTACTCCTTTTTTGGAGCGCTCTTTTGGGGGAAAAGAGTACACCTTTCTTTTTTATCCAAAAAGAGTGCTCCATCATTACTCTTCCTTTTGATATTTTTTTTTTGACTGGATGATTGTTATTTAAAAGTGTTTAGTAGGTCAACTACAATAACCACTGCATCTGAGATCTACAGTCAACATTCATTTATGCATTTGTTAAGCGTTGGCGGTTATCTTATTGTAAGTGGTGGACGAAATCCGTCAATACCAAAAAATATGAATCTATCTAATCGTGATATTGATCATCAACAGATATGCTGAAAGAAGATTTAAAGAAAGGCCTGTACTTATTCTCCATCGTACTTGGCGTTTATGATGGCGGTCGAGAAGTAAGTTTCTTTATATCGTTGCACGATCGATGCGATGATTCATTATGCGAACGTGAACAATTTATCAACTTGGGTACAAAGTATAATCAAGACAGTATCATCTGTACAAAAGGCATAACTGATAAATATTTTATGACTGTAACACAACAACTTATTAGTTTTGGATTCTAAACTCTTCCTTTTAAATTTTTATTAACAAAAATTATTTCACAAAAACGTTTCGGAAGAATCTTCTTCCTTCTTCAGTTTGCAAAAAGAATGAATTTGTCCTCCAAACTATCACACAATACAAAACTTATATACACAACAGAGCAACACATGGAAAATTGGCTTAGAGGCAAATGATATGTTGAATTTCGCGAAAATGTAACAGATAAATACAGCGAAATTCAACTATGCCCGACTCGTTCGTATGTATTGTCGTTAAATTTTAATTTTACACAGATATTTGCGTCAATATCAGCAACACCAACCTGCGATTGTACACCACCCCAGCTAATTGAAACTAATGCATTGATCGAACATCAGTTAGCAAATGTCTAAGTCAATCAAAGACAATTAGAAGATTCAATTGATTTAGAATTCGATTTTACCAACTGATGCATTTGATAGTTGCTTTTGTTATGCATCTGATTTTGTAAGCAAAGTAATTATGAAAAAAATTGCTATTATATATGAACGTGTATGCAGTTTTCACATTTCTAGCTATTCTTCTAATTCAATTACAGCTGTTTTGGGCGTACATAAAACAAAATCATAATCTTCATTCTCTTTTTTTTTAGATGTTGAGTCATTGCTTAATTTCAACATATTACGACACTAAGCGAAATCTTCTTTTTAAATTTGTTTTGATATCCAAACAGTATACATACCATTGACAGTCATGTTTAATTCAAGAATGGATTAAAGTTGTCCTTATGTTTTTATGACATAATAGAAAGATTTGTACAACGGTTGAGAGTGTCTGTTATACTCCACTTAGGATTAATTCTGATGTGCCACAAAGTGAGATTCTAGCACCCTTATCATTCTCAATTTGTATTGATGAACTTGATCACAAAGATGAGACAAATAAAATGAAATATAAAACATTTCTACACCAATTCGAAGCTAGAGCTGGTAAAATAATTGATAATGATTCGAAATACAATTCTAAATGGCGTATAGCATAGAATGTGAAACGAAATGTTCATTCTCTATTCTACATTCAGATCGTAATCATATAGTTTTAATTGATGGAATTGCACTAGACGAAGTAACGGAAAATAAACCTTTTGGTATGATATTAACACACAATTTGTCTTGGACTCCATACAAGTGTGTGGGTTTTGATAAGTATCTCCAGACATAAATTAGCATTTCCTCGATGGTCAGTTTGGAAGCAACAACGTAGAAATCATTATGATTTTTTTCATACCGCACGCGTTGATCATCATATGTATATTACCACATGTTATTCTATTTCATTTTATAGGTCGGTGCCCAACGACAATAGGTCAAATACGCCTGACTATAGTTTTAAAAGCTTTGATTTATACACCAGAGATTTTAACATTTTTTATTTATGTTTATCCGTCGGCAGTTTACAGAGAACAGCTTTTACAAACAAAAATTGGCAAAATATATGCTGGATTCCTCTACGACATACATAAAGCTGTTTTTAGACATCGGTATCATGGCACAGCAAATATTTGAACAGCCTGCACGAATAAAAGCTGCTCCATCCCGATTTGCTCTAGCAGCGCTAGATACAACAAGCAACTTGGAAGAGATCGTCTATACTAAATAGGACATACTCCGGGCTCCGTGGGACTAGACTATAATCTTAATTTAACGTATAACCAAGTACATTCGCTAATGTGAAGAAACTTGTGTATTTTTTGCTAAAAATAAAACTGATTTATTTGGTCGTTTCAAAGATTATTAACACAAATTTTACATTCATTAGAAATATTTGTACCTATTTCCCATTATATTATGGAAAGTATCCCTTATTCTGATTACAGTGCACAGATACACTAATAAAAACAAAAATTTAATAGCTTAAAATCTCTGAAAAAAATCATCATCAAAAATCATTTAATCTATAAACAAATCTAGTTTTATGCATTTCTGATAGAAATATCGTTAGATTTAGCTAAGATGTGAGTGCGACATAACGGATAGAACATATCAAGTTATCAGACATTTAAGAATGTCTCTATGTAAGAACAATGAAAAGATTTGATTTATTAAATTTAAATTTGTTTTATTTAATAAGGGAAATAGATGTTGAAGTTTGCTTTTATCAGAAAATTGCACGCCCACTGTTTCCATCATATACAGTGCTCTTACTGGCTTTTTTCAAAAGGAGTGCTCCGAAAACTGAGTACACCTTCATACTCCTACTTCTGACCTTATTTTTTGACTGTGACAGTTACAAGCTAAAGACATAGGACGGAAGTGACGATGTGTAATATATCCTTCCCATTCAGACATTTTATTGAAATCAATATATAGAGTCAAGCTAAGATAAATGAAAATGTATATTGCATTTGTTCTGTATAGGGCAACGCTTCTCTGAGTATGCGGCTGAGACATTAATCAGAGGAATTTGAATGTCTGATCAACGACAGATTCACAAGAAATAAACACGATTTTCGGGAAAATACAAGACGTTTTAGGAAAAACGTAAAGTTCCTGAAAATCACATTTCCAAGGAAGTAGAAAATCATTGCTGAATTTTGAGAGTTTCAGCTTTTGAATTCTATTCAAGAAAAACGTGCACTGGGAAGGCTATAAACTAGATATTAGTGATTAACGCTAAATTCTGCATCGAATGATGTATATTTGAACCACAAGAAAAAATAATGCAATCCTACGATATTTTAGTGCACTTCCCTAAATGAAATAAAAAGTTTTGAGAAATATTCTAGCAAAAAGAATAGCGCAGAAACCAAAATCTGTTGTCTAAATACATCCGAGTGTGGCCTACATTTTGATATGAATAATGATATAAACATGTTGGTACACTGAGAAAACAAGTTCATAAAGTCTCACGTTTAACCCAAGAACTATATTCTAATAAAGCAGTTTTGAGTTCTGTGAAAAGGTAGAAAAGATAGCTCGTGTTCTAAAGTATAGCTTAATAACAAAAGATAATCCTTAAAATTTTCTAAAATAGGTGCAATAATTTTATCTCTAAATTTGATGAGGCAGGCCAATTTGTAGCGCCATATCCTGCACCTTCAATATGGCTTTGGTGGGCCAAAGTCTTCTCCAGAAAGTCGAAAATCTGCTTCTAGTTTTCTTTCTACCTACGTAAATCAGCTAAGAAGTATCCCTACACTACGGTAAGGAAGCATTGGTATAGTGACTACACCCCAATGCTTCCTACCATGTTACTCATAGCGTCAGTCGATGCTACCAACTAAACAAGGGTTTTTAGGTCAGAGAGAAGAAAAGATCAAAGACAACGGTCTCCGTTAGAGTTTTGTAGGTAGTGTTTGAAGAGGTGTTCGAAAAAATCACTTTGCATCACCATCTTTGGTCCACCGTTCAAATGTCAAATCTTCCGCATCCGTCTCAGCAGCTGCTTCCGTCAAGCTTGTCATCTTCTGAAACCAATGTTTTGCTATTTCTTCATTCTTCGTTCCAGTCTCATAAACCAACGTATAGTCCAGACTTTTCATCGAGCACACTAATAACACATTGGTACCATTGAAGGGGCACCAGCCTGAGCCAGCACAATAGTAATGTTTTAATTTGATATGACCATCATCATATTCCTGTTGAAATGGATATTTGCCAATATTTGAAACATTAAGGTCACTACTACGACCGTGATTTCGCTGAACTTGTTCTTCCATAAGAATATCAGTTGAACAAAGACGATTAGCACGAAGATAGGTAAGATGTTTTCCCTCAACTAGGTTTTGTGTTAGCTGCTGGTGAATGACATGACAGAGCTGCCAGAACTGTGTTTGAAGTGAGACGGTAATGTCGTTTAAGTTCATCATACCAACGTGAAGACCAACGCTTTCATAGCGACTCAATGGTGGTGTGTCAGCAGCAGCAGGATAACGATGACGGAGATTGACGTCGACATCGAATTTAAAGTTGGAGAATGTAGCTGACGGAGTTGAGAGCCTAGAGTAGAGAAAACTTATCTGATGAAGCTAGCAAACTGTTCTCGTCTTCGTCGCAAGTTAGAAATCGTCTGGGAATTACGCAGAAAGTCCTGCTGAATTAATTTCTTAATTAATGCGGGTCACAAATTAAGTTTCAGGGGCATTCTTTCAAAAAAATGAAAGTGAAGTTTGCTTGCATAGTAGATCAGGGAGAGGAATTATGTTTAGAAGCTCCGTCCGACCGCAGATTCTCTTTCGAATGGTACGAGGGCTGGTCGATTTCGATTTAACCTAGCCAAGATATGGCTCATTTCGTTTAAGAAAATCGCGACTTTTCATCTCTGATTGTGCAGTTCTTATTTTTTTCCAAATCAAGTGTTTCACAGTCATAGAGAGGCAAATAGTAGTCTACACGCAATTTTCGTTCTCCCATTACAGTTCTTAAAAAATTCCTTCTTTCAAATCTGTGTCCATCTGCATCCAGTTTTAACACTCTTTCCATAAAAGTCATAGAACTGCGCTCCCTACTTCTTTCCATGACGTTTTTTGTAACGCTCATATCTCAGGAGCTAGAGATCTTCAAATTCAGTGCGGCCTGCGACAAAATGGTATGTCTGATCCCTATTTCATGGTTTGATTAGAAACAGCTCTCAACGCACAGAGACTTCAAAGTTCGACTGCGGCCGAAAGTTTCCAACGAAATGCAAAAACTGCAAGAGCAAGTTTAAACTTTTGGAGATCATAAAATATCTTCGGTCTATCTGAGCAAATCTCTACTAAGATTGTGAAAAACTGCTTGTCGAGCTTTATCTGCCGAAAAGTTTTTTCAGAAGACTTTCAAAAGACTTTTTTCAGAAAAAGTCGGCCACTCACTACAGATGGATGCCTGAGGAAATCGTGATTGAGTTTTCTGGTGCAATGCCAGTCGTCACCTCTAACGAGGGAAGACAACCAAGTGTTCCCTCGCTTTTGAGCTGAGACTCAGTTGACCGGGGCTAATCGAGCGTGTTGATTCCGAATTTCAAAATGATTCGGGCTAATTTTACTTTAAGGCCCGGTTTTTTGAAGATCTTGGTTTTCAAGCCGAAAAACCATCTGAAAATTTTTTTTGATCTGTCCAGTTGATAGAGTACGTGGCGAAACCTATAAAAAACCACTTTTCAAAGTTTCATGAGAGGTTCTGAGCGAGTTTTCTACATCAAAAACTTTAAAAAAGAGAGGAAAAACCGGCTTTTTTACGCAGTATAATGCAAAAATTGCTCTTTAACAGCTAATACTTTCAAAAGCTCTTAATTTTTATGCTATGTCTAACACATGTACGCAGCGATATTGATTAAAGGCCTTCGATAAGTTGAAAAACAAGGCAAAAAAAGAGCAATTTTTGCATTATACTTCGTAAAAAAGCCGGTTTTTCCTCTCTTTTTTAAAGTTTTTGACGTAGAAAATTCGCCCAGAACCTCTCATGAAACCTTGAAAAGTGGTTTTCTGTAGGTTTCGCGACAAACTATATCAATTCGACAGATCAAAAAAATTTTTTAGCGCAAATGGGTCAACTGAGTCTCAGCTCAAAAGCGAGGGAACACTTGGTGGCCTTCCCTCGTAAGCTCAAAATTTCTTGTTTAACACTACTTTTCAATCAAATGCTACACACTTACCACTTCTCTTTTACCAGTTCTGCAATTGCAAAATAAGTTGATGCCAGTAATACACTTCCCAAAGTAACCTTTTCTTCATGACATCGATCCATTAATTTGTCCATATTCTCCTGTGTTCCATTGAAATACAGTGCTGAATTCCGTATTGTATTTCCCACTACTTCATAAGGAATTGTCGGCGTCCACTGACGTTTGTACGTCAAAACTTCGGTTCTCATCTGCTCCGTCTGCTTTTCAACCTCCTCCGTTACCTGGGGAAATGCCAGTGTCTCATTATCCGCTAAACGTGTTAATCCATTATCAGGATCACCGCTGTCAAAGTAAAAGGATAATAGTGTGTGTAATATAATCATACCGGATATTCCATCGGCTATTGAATGATGATATTTCATGAGTAGAAATTGCCGTGTTGGATTTGTTTGGTTATGCAGTACTACCAGCTTAAATAAACTTGTTACTTCACTGCCCATTTCAAATCCTTCATTCATTTCTCGATTCACAATCTGTTGCCATTCGTCGTCGTCATCAGTACTACCACCTTCAAATTCGATGTAGGATGGTGTAGAATACGGCTGAGTAACATATTGAAAATGGTAGGGTTTAGCAGGAGTAGTATTCATACGCAAGCTGTGATGACAATCAATACATCGGTGTAAAGCTGATTGAAGACGTTGTTTATCAAAGCCGCCGGTAATAGTAGAAGAAAACTCGAGTTCACAAACGCCAACCACCAGCAAATTAGCGTCAACGGTTAATGCTTCAAGCCAACCCAATGGACGATCGAGCTGCTTGGTGTTAAACATCTGGAAATAAATTTGAAGCAATGTAAGGCGTACATCGCAGTGTGGTTATCCTTCGAAAGAGAATGATTTTGAGCCCAATAAGAGACTACTTCTACCCCCAAAAGTTTTAAAGATTTTTTTTTTCGAAAAAAAAACTATCACTCGCCATAGTAGAAAACGGGTAAGGCTCAGACTTAGATATTTGTGATCAGCACGAAATTCTGCATCGAATGAGATATAATTCGGCAAAAAAATGAAATAGTGCTAAGAAACCTTGAATTTGGAGCACATTAGAAAATTAGGTGCAAGCTCCGCACCGGACCAAACTTTATGAAACTAAGGTGGTATATGCAGAATTTCAGGGCGAATCCGACAGCGGGCTTCTTATAATTACATCTTGAGTTTTTCATGTGTCACCACAGTCTCTACGATTTCTTATAGCGTACGATTTCTTATACTTTTTTTCTTTTCTCTTTTCTCCTTTCCATGCGCACGTTTTATCTGTTTTTTTCTTTTATATCGGCAATACATTCGACCATCGAATAACAGATAGAACAAAATTTATTCTAAGTTTAGTTTCTTTTAAATAAACGCCTGAAAGTTCAAATCAAGCAGAAACACTGATAAACTCAAATTTTTACATGGAATTATCATCTATACCATTTTTAATATTTTCCTTCATCAAAGACAGTTGCTCATACACCTTTTTTCACCCAAAACTTCC
>CAJNOQ010007655.1:0-12040 GCA_905250885.1 Didymodactylos carnosus
CCCTAAATTATTTACTGGTTTCCCCTTTACTCCGAAAAAATTTACTGGTTTACCACTTACTCCGTGTTTCAAACGTGGGGGGGGGAATTCCCCCCCCCCCTAATCGAAAACTCTGCTCGAGTCCGAGTCCTTCAAAAAAGTCTCCAGTCCGAATTCAAGTCCGCCAAAAAATCTACCAGTCTAGACTCGTCCATGACTGTAACGCACATGCAGGCCCTTCCCTCAGAATAAAAGACCGCTAGTCTTCCAGTTTGTCTATCAAACCATGAATTAAAAAGTGGTCTTCTATTTGGGTTATTCTTTTTATTGCTCTTTACAGTAGGCAACATATACATGAGTTACAAGTATACACTTATTTAATGTACACTTACTCAAAAAAGTAGTGATCTTTTAATAAAGGTGATCTATTATTTTGGCTTTTACGCCGTAAGCTTCAGACTGGTGTTTTAAGTAGGGATGGTCTTTTATTCTGAGAAGGGGCTTATTGTATTCAATTCATTTTATTTCTACAGCATTTGTTCCTAGACTATATTTTAATATGTCAAACATGCACTTGTTCATTTAGATGTGAAAATTTTATTATTATTACTTCAGTTTGTTAATTTATCAAAGAAAAAAAGAATCACAAAGACAATATACGATGGAAAACGATGGTAATTAAAAATACTGTTAAAAGTGCCATGATAATTAGACATGGACGTATAAGAAAGACAAATACTGCGCATACAAGATACAGTAAAAGTAGGCGAAATGCTTCTACTGTGTACAAGACATGAGGATGATTAATAATTACAAAAGTGTATGGATTTATTTCAAATAATTAGAAGAGGAAATGAAAACAAAATTATGATTGGTCAGATTAATCATTTGATCAATTAATGAGTTCACAAACAAATCGAACAGCTGATACGAACATGGTCCAGTTATAAGATTCTTCATTAGTTAAACGAGAAGAATGTAAATCTTGAACGTACCTAGAGTAATGATAAAACAAAAAGAATAAAAATGATTCGGCTTGGAGACTGACCACCTACTGTAAATTCGACAATAAACTTGGCGGATTAGCTTTGATAATGACGAATATTAATATTGGAATTGTATCATCGGCACCAGCCGCTGAGTTTGATGATAAACGAATTAGATTTTGAATAATACGAATAGAGCGCTGAACACAACCCACTTTATCACGTGGAGTCTAAACAACAAATAGATGAAAGAAATAAAGAAGAAAAGAAAAGCTGTAAATTTCATACTTTATATGCGTTGATCAAGATCAATTCAGCTTGAGCTGATGGCCATGGACATTCTCGTTGAAATACTTTTTGTATTCGTAGTTTTGGATGATTTGGACCAATTTCTTCGGCTAAACGTGTTATATGAGTACTAAACACTCTGAAATAGACAAAATAAAGTTGATGTGTACAAGTTAAATAATGAAGAATTGTTCGTAGAAGTCTCCCCGTCGACAAAAAGGTAATTTTGAGATTTATACATGATTGAATAGCTCAAAACATATACACTCAGAATCTGTATCGTTTTCTGTCACAGAGATAAACTTTCATGGTTTCAGAGGAAGTTGGTTTGAAAATCTCGAAAAATAAAATATTTGATTTCTAGTTTTTCCTACGATACTTACGCAATTAAACTATTTTCACAAACATATAGATTGGTAGGGTGACATTTCCTAGTCAAAATGAGACGTAGCGCAACTCTGTGTAAGGATCTGTTGAAAAGTTAAAAGCTCTGAACTGCACTAACAATCGTACGGCGTTTTTCTCAAAATTGTTTTTTAAAAAAAAATTTTTTTGTCTCCAAGTCTTACGGTTTAGGTATTTTCCAGAGATCAAGGTTCGAAAAGGACTCCGAAGTATTTCGCAAAACTTTTTAATATACTTCAGGCTGGAGAGTTTAGCTACATGGGCTAACCGGCGCCGATTTTTCAATTAGGTCTTTGTTCGTTTTGTAGACAATCAATAACCTTAGAAAAGCCTAAAAATGCTTCCTAGTTTTCTAATCCTCAATTTAACAAAAAACTGAGACCTAATTGAAAAATCGGCGCCGGTTAGTCCATGTAGCTAGGTGTCTAGTTTAAAATAAAACAAACCCGAACTCTCTAGCTTGAAGTATATTAAAAAATTTTGGGAAATACGTCAGGTGTAACTCACATGCAGAGAAAACGCTGTATTAAACGCTGTATAAAATGCTCAATTTTAGGGCTTTTAGGAAAATGCCTGTAACTTTTTAATGCAAGATTATACAGAGTTGTGCGACGTCTTATTTTGATCAGAAAAGTTGGCTTGACAATCAACGCGTTGAAAAAGAAATATAAATGCATAAGTGTCCAGGAAAAAACTATTATTTGAAGATCCGGTTCTTCGGAGGTCTTAGAAAACTTGCTCGAAAGCCGCGAAAAATCACTTCTGTAACCGAAAGCGATACAGATTCTGAAAGTAGACACTTCAGGCTATCTTTCCATGTGCTTATCTCAGAATGGATTTTTTGTCCGAGGATCATCATCTCTGAGGGAGCGGACCCTTAAAAAATTTGCAAAGTCCGGCTCTGTTGAGTCACAGCCACAAGTCTTCTTATCATTTTTAAGACCAACGCGAGTCTTTTGATTAGAGGACGCTTAGATTAGAGGAGAAATGTGGAAAATGTCAACATCTATTTTTTACCACTGACGCAAGTGAAAACTCCAGTTTAAAGCTTAAATGCTTATTCCATCTAAATTGGGTAAGACTAACATTCTGCGAAAATTTTGGAAGAAACCGGTTTTTGTATCGCAAACAGATTTCTGTCACGGGAAACGCTTAAAACAAGCCTACTGATCGCGTTGTACGTCGACCTGACCATTTGGATAGAGAGCTTGAGTATAAATTTTCGACATAACCATTCGTTCAATAGCGGTCTGTGCCATTTGAATTTGTTCTGGAGATGCAGCTAGAAAAACAAATCATTTTTAAGTTGAGAGATCTCAATGACAGCACACTGAATTACCCTTCAAGTTAATATCAGATAACAATTCTCTATTACATTTATCCAAAAACACTTCAACAAGATGCATTTTTTCATCTCCAATTGATAACTGTTGAAAGTGTTCAATAAATTCAACTAAATGACGTTCATGTACGTCACTATCCAAATATAATTTTGATAAATAGTTGATTAAATGTTGTTTACATAGTTCTTGATCTCTGCAATGACAAAAAAACACCAGAAATTATAGATAATTTATTTATGTCGCAGTAGAAATTAAAATTTAGAAAAAAAAGTAGAGAAAAAATTCAACTACCCCACCCAATAGAAGACCACCTAGTCAATTTAAAATTCTCCTACGGTAGAGATTAAAACTTCAATTTCTACTAGTGCAATTTAAATCGCTTATTTTAGTTTCCCCTAGTAGAAAATGAAATTGTAATTTCAACTGCGACATTTACATGCTTTAAATGTATTAAGGCCCTGCTCACATCAGAAATGACAATTTTAAAAAAAAATTCGATTTTGAGAAAAAGACATGGTCTGACAGTCCAAAGTGTCCTCTTCCGAATACACTAAATCTTAAGTCCTCAATGGCTCGACTTAAGGGTTTTTCAGCAAGGTCTATGAAAATTCTACGGATAAAAGCACGAATTGAAAATAAAATAAAACCGGTGAAGCTAAGTTACACTGACTTTCCTTAGTCCATCAAACGCTTAGTCCTTTGCCGTCAATATAACTAGCTTCAACGGTTTTATTTTATTTTGAATTCTTAAAAAAAACGTTCAGCAGTTCCTGTTCTTAGCAACGCGAACGGCTAACCGGTTATCGTTCCAAAGAACTGAACTGGAACTGTCCCACCCCTATTCGTGCCTTTGTAGGTCTTCGATCAAATCTCTAACAATACATTGACTACTAATATTTAATTATTAATGAACAAGTACTGTTTGTCTTGAAACTAACAAGAATAATGCAAGAAAAAAGTATTTTGCGCTTTTTTCAAAGTGTTTTTTTTCCTTTAGGGTGTTTCGCATTTGCATAAATTTTCCGTAGCATTACAGCAGGTCTCGCAGACGCTTAAATTGCAGTTAGCACATGTATCTAGAAGCTAACAGAGGCCAGTTTTGAAATTCTGGTCTAGTTTTTTATACTTCGTGAAATCACAACAGCTGTTTTTGTGTTTTTGACCTTGCCTTAGCCAGAACCTGTACAAAGCAATATATCTAAAATCCGGCATACTTAGATGTTGACATAGCCCCATTTTTTAATTTCTCCTTTACTGATCTTTGGTGCGTGGTAGAGCTTGAAAAATTTTAAACACTTGTAAGACAAATGGGCGTGGCCAGCTAACTCTGCTACTGCTAAGGAATTCCGTGACGGTTTTGTTCATTTTGTTGCGTCGATATATACCAAACTGAACGACGCAGAGAGTCATGAAACGTCTTAAATTGAAGAGAAAAGTCTTGTGAACATTTCAGGACGTATTTGCACACTAGAAAAGGCCTCTTTCTGAAGATCTGAATAAAACATTGAGTTCAACTTTTCGATTCTGAACAATTTAAATCCTTGAAAAGTAATACTCAATGTTTTATTAAGAGCTTCAGAAAGAGGCATTTTCTAGAATGCAGGTACGTCTTTAAATGTTCACAAGACTTTTTTCTCCAATTTAAGACGTCTCACGACTCTCTGCGTGGTTCTGTTTGGTATATACCGATACTACAAAAATGCAATTAGATCATGCTTGATGCATACAACTGAGGCAAATGTTTTTCAAACATGGCATTTCTCTGTAGCTCTCATATCTCTCTCTACTCATTTAAAGTAAAGTTTAGACATAAAGTCCGTGACATGCTATGTAATTACTATAGCCCGAAGAGAAATTGTGAAAGTCATTGCGGTTTTCAAAGCTTTCTGGCAATTCAACTGGAATTTTCATTACCATCGAAACCAAAACTCTTTTTCAGAAATCTACATTCTTATAAAAGTAAAAAACAAATAAAAAAGATGATCTTTCTCTGATGTATCGTTAACAAAAATTTCGGTATATGACGAAAGCCCTAAACCTAAAAACCAGTTTTGAGAAAAACACACAATAGGTTTTTATTCTGTCAGATGCGTTTTAATTGGGATATAGTTTGTTGATACTTTTCTACAGATTATAGACTACTGCGAATCGAATAGACACGTGCGGTATACGTTTATGCATATGTGAGCAAATTGTATTCTAAACCTCTCCAAAATCATGAATTTTGAATCTACACTGAATATATAATTTGTATGCGTATATGCTCACATATACGGCCTCACTTATCTTAAAAAATTCTTAATCTTACGCATTCAGAAACACTAACATCTTTTTAATAGAGCTTCTAGAAAATCACGTTACATTTTATGAAAAAACACTGTTCCAAAAAAATGCTTTTATGTATTTAGTTTCAGGTATACCTGAAATCTGAAAGTAAACACTTCAGGCCATCAGATCATTAAGTTTTCTCAAAATCAATAGTTTTAATGAAAGTTATCATTTCTGACTTGGAAGGTCCGTAATAAGATGGTAGTATGGTAATTATAGAATATGAATAATTGACAGTTAACTGTTTAACAAACGAGCTACCCTATATTAAATGTTTTTGATACTTATCCTATTCTAGACTTACCGTTGTATTCTCAGTAATAACTTTTCTTGATGTTGCATACTATTTAGTAAATTTTCAATATTTTTAACCAAATAAGCAATGTAAATTGTTCTCGATCGATAATCATTACCCATTGATCTCACAATCTCTTTACATTCTGTTTCCGAAAATTGTTGAATAAATCGAAGTGTTTCATACAATTGTGTTTGTAAATCTCGATCTTGCATACTTATTGCTTCATACAATTGACTACGAAGAAATAATATCAAATTATTTTGATGTTTTGATCCTGTTGATAAAGATGATGAAGATATGGAACTATTTGGATGCATAACAATTGACATTGTCATAGAAGATAATGATGAGCAACAATCAGGATCAACAAAGGATAAAACATAACGTAATTTTTTCTTAGCATCCGTAAATGCTTTGCATGTGTCGAAATTAGATGAATCATAATAAGGCGATGTATCGACAGTATCATTTGTTAATTCATTCTGAAAAAAAAATTATCAGAAAGATAATAGTCTCTACCACCAACAGAGTGAGCTTAAATAAACAACTAAGACAGCGCTAATTCAAAAATCGAGCAAAATTTTTTTCTGCGATATTTATAAATGATTGGATAGAGTTCATCGAACTGATCAATAATATATGTGTATTACCTTTTAAAAAACTTTTTTAAAGGTGAAAAATTCAAAACACACTAGGATAGACCATAATTTTTTCTGATTCAGCATCAAAACCTGTGAATATAAATGATGTTCGAACGACAATAGTGTCAAAAATGGATTGAGCCTGGTTGAACTGAATGGTCCCTTTGAAACGACGCCGGGGCATTTGTATTTTTTCCATTGAGAGATGAAGCCTTTCTTTTAATATGGTTGTAATTGTCGAAATCTCAGCTTTAAAAGTATAACTCACTTCTTTTCAGATTTTGTTTCGTTGCCAGGAAAAGTCAATTTTTCTAAATTAATAACGATGCGCCATCCAATTTCAATTTCTTTGCAAAACTAGTGTGATATTTGGAATCACCATCAAAAAATGAGTCGAATGGATTCTTCGCGCTTCTACTCGACAACTTTGATTTTTTTCGAATTCGTCCATCGAAAATGAAACCAAGATTTTCACCGAAAAATGAGAGCTATCTAAAGATTTCGAGACAGACCTCATTCGGCTCATTTTTTGATGGTGATTCCGAATATCACATTAGTTTTGCAAAGAAAAAATTAGGTTTACAAAATGCTACAGGGTCATTTCACGGGGACCATCCAGTTTAATCAGGCTCAATCCACTTTTGACTCTATTGTCGTTCGAACGTTATTTTTATACACAGTTTCTGATGCTGAATCAGAAAAAAATAGTTTCAAAATTGTATAAAAAGAACCAAAATGAGTTCAGAACTTCAAGATATGATTAATTTTGTCTGTGAGACGTGATTATAAGCTCGAACAACTTGAAAATCATGCTTTTCCCGGCGGCTTTCGGGAAACCCTTTCGGAAAGTATGGATTCTCTAAATTCTTTTCTGTAGATTTATAAATAAAATATAAAATAGTCTAAATACTGTACATTCTGAAGTTTTGAACTTGTTCTGATATCTTCTCAGTAAATATTGAGTTTTTTTAATATTAGATGAAAACAGACGAAAAATCCTAGTTTTTGAAAAACGTAGCTTTCGTTAGTTTTTAAGATTTTTTTCTAGAAACAAATATGCCACAAGACTCAGTATGATTCATTACCTATAGTTCACCCATTTCCGAGGTTACCACTAGCCATGGAGTACCAGTCGTGGGACTCCAAGGAAATTCAATATCATACTCAAAAATCAAATCTTGACTCTCATCTTGTGGAGAACAGTCATGGCTAAAAAAGATCAGTTCAATCCTATTGGTCGTTTCTGAGACACAATTGGGTTTTCCGAAGTACTCATAGAAACCTACTTTGAAAAACCCTTCTGAAAAGATTTCTGCTTATGAAAACATACTCCTAAGTCTCCTCTTCCGAACAGTGAAAACGGTATGTCTCTATCTTATTTCTGTCAAAAGTTATTCAAAAACATCTAACGGTCTTATATTTTGAAATGTAGATAACATAAAAATATTTTTAATTCCTTACTGTAATTGTATCTCGTTTTTCCATTGTATAGAGATCATTATTTCCGTTTATTTTTACAGTTACTGGTGGGACAATGGCATTTGTTTGTTGTGATGTTTTATTTGTTGCATATTTCGATAGAATATCATCGGCCGTTACATTTCCGTCTGATTGTTGAGTTCGAATCATTTCTTCACGATCACGTGATTTAGAATTAAAACGACCACTAAACAAACGTAATTTAGTTGACAGATTAGATGAACGCGATTTTGCATGTGGTTTGGACGATGTCTAGAAGAAAATACAGATTAAAAATGTTATATCAGCGACAATAGCTTTTAGGAAACAAACATTTTAGGAAAGAAATCTTCACCGATGCTCGTCTACAAATCATAATCGTTCAGTTATTTTTGTTTGTCTGCTGTTCCAAACTTACTTGTTTCTCTCCTGTAGTTGACGTATAATTTGGCGTAGTTATTGGTGTTGTCACAGTTTCTTTTTTCTCTGTTGCGGGTGATAGTTGTGTTTGACCAGAAAATGGTGTGACGAGAGAAGACGATGATGAGGATGACATAGAATTTTCATAAGCTGGTATTTCAGAATTTATTGTTGACATTGTACTAGAGGGAACAACATTATTCTGACTCGGATCAAAAATCAGCAAATTATTCAGAGACTCTGATAATTTAAAATTTAACGGATTTTTTTGTTTATTTTCAATTTGTAGTGAAGATTTTAAAATTGTTCCGGATATAGCAGAGATATTGGACGATATTAACGATGTTTTTGCACTATCCAATATTCCACTGTCACTCATCTAAAAATAATGATACAATAAATGATCGATAAACAATAAGAACTATTCAACGTACAGATGAAATACTTTCTAACGATGATTTCATTAACATGATATCAACAGGATCCGCAATCGAATTCGTTCGACTAAAACAGAGAAGAGAATGCTCATACATCTTTGAGACATCATCTATCATATCAGCAATAATCATTAGTTTATTGAACGGTTGTATCTCATGAGATCCTGTCGTGCTATCGTTAATATACCGCTGTTCGATCAAATTTTGACTGAAACTGACTCCGCTCAGGATTACAGAATAAATGAATAGTTTAAATAAAAGAATAAGTAAAAATATTGTAAAAGTTACTGTATTACTCTGGCTTAACGATTGTTATTCGTTTTGTGCCATCTTCACTATGTGTTTCACTATCAGATGCAAATGCTTCCGTACTCCAACAATCACTTTGTTGATCAATCGATTTTACAGACTTAAATGACTACAAATCAGAAATAATGAGGGAATGAGCATATTTGAAATACTCAACTGACACACACACTTACTGTGCCATTGTTTTCTGGAAAAATTAATGTTTGAGATATTGGTAATTCTTCAATAATTTCATTTAAACGAGATATTTGCTCCTGAACGTCGCTATAATCACTGAGACCCGGTGTCAAACTCCAGTTATCACTCAAGACTGAACGAGTTTCATCAACTAAAATGTTGCATTAATTATCTTTTGTTGTTTAATATATGAGAGAGTCGTCTTCCTACCGTCGCTCTGTTGTAGTAAATCAAAATTATGAAATTTTTCTGTTACATCTTGTCTAAATGGTTTTTCTACAGTGGTTGGTATAGCTGTTAGTCCACATGGAATCGAGTTCTGTCGATTTGAATTATTTGTATTTTGAGAGTTGAACATTGTAATTGGACTAGTTGATAGTATATGATTGTTTGGATGATTACCACTAAGATTTGCTGAATTGTGATTTGTTTGAGAGTTGTGTTCTTGACGACGATGATCATTACTGTCCAAACTACGGTAAGACGATGGTGTATCACGACCGCTCAAATTTGGCGTAGCTAGAGGAAAATCGACGAAATTTTGATCGAGAATCGATTAACGGAATGGAAGTGTCTAATAGGAAATGTTTACAAAAATGAGTGACTTCTTACCTCTTCCACTGAACGACACATTATCGAAGATAGCATCTGTTTCCATTTCATTATGTGCTTTATCTAAATCGTCACCCGATGATGTTACGCTCAGGTTCTCTGTTGATGCAGCATCGACGGAGATCCCTTCAAGGCCTTCGAAATGGTCACTGATAGCGCCTAAAATCAGAAAGCGTCGTGAAAAATAAAGCAGCAAGAGGCCACAGTGACTCACCGACACTATTGTTGCCTTTTGAAAGAAATTTTCGACGTTTCTCCGAAGCTGTACCATACTCTAAATTGGAAGTGGAATTTTTTACCAATTTTCGTGCGTTTTCTTGCAAAACCTTGAACAAAGATACTCGTAAGACAAGAGAAAAGAACTGTTAAACTTTGATCTCCACTTGACTCATCATCTCGGAATTTTTCTCCATTTCAAACTATAGTGGAATGTGCTACTTTTTGAAGAATTTCAGATAGATAGCCGATGGAAATCTACGATGCTCGTCATTCCCTAGAGGAGACTTGGAGACATCTCGTGACCAAAAGAAAAGATCAAAAGTCTTTGTTGGATTTGCAGATTTTTTAGAATTCAAGATGGCAATATACCAGTATAGCTGTCTGTTCACATAAAGTATACTGTAAAACAAGGGAGTCAACCGTATTCTTCACATCATGGTTTGGACGTGGCATCGACTTGTTTGAGTCTCAGAGTTAGGGTGAAATTAGCTGTGAGAACCTCAAATACAACTAGAACATAGGTTATCGATCACGTTGAGTCTCATACCAATGTCTGCTTCGATTAAAAGATTCCAAAAACCTAGTGGAACTCTGCTGTATGTGAAATAACCCATCTCATGAGGGAACCATCCGAGATGGCAAATCACTTTTTGATCAAAATCTAGCGGATTATAGGTTATCGACCATGTTGATTCTGAATATGATCATGAAGATTCCTCATAGCCCTTCGAAGATCCGGTTTTCTGGAAAATCACTCTTTCAGAAACTCTAAAAAATAACCAAACCCTTTTTTGACGTGGCATGCTTGTAGCGCTCAAATTTCTGATTAAAATGAGACATTTTCCAGCTCTACACGATCTTTCTTTGCAAAGTTATACAATTTATAAGAAAAGCCCTAAGTTAATTTCTTATTTCTGTAGCTTTGACCTGATAATGAACATTTAGGGCTTTTCTTGTAAATTCTATAACTTTACAAAGAAAGGTCCTGTAGAGTTGGGAAATGTGTCATTTTAATCAGAAATTTGCGGGCTACAACTATACCTCATTAAGAAAAGTTTTGGTTATCTTTTAGAGTTTCTGGAAGAGTGATTCCAGAAAAGTGGATCTTCGAAGGGCTATGATGAATCTCCATAATCATATTCGGAATCAGCATGGTCGATAACTTATAACCCACTAGATTTCGATAAAAAAGTGATTTACCACCTCGGGTGGTTCCCTCGTCAGTCCATTTTCATGCAATACTTCATCATCCACACGATCAATATTCTATCTTTTTTATACGACACTTCTGGCTTTCCTATTCATATGACCAGAACTAAAATGGTATTTCGAGTTTTAGAAATCTGAACAGGCTTTCAAAGTCCTTCACAAACCCTACATTCAGTATTTTCTCCTTAAAACTGTTCAAAAAATCGCACACTCTATTATATTCTCCAATCGATAATGATACAAAGTTCATCTTTTTTTACTTTTTCTTCTGGCAACATTCCTGGACATTCCGTTTCATTGGAATCAACTGTGAATACAATCACATGTTCTGTTTGTAAAAATGTGGCTTGGGACAATGCAACATCGTGTTTACTGCTACTATTATCTAAATTTTAAAATAATTTGTCTCAAATAAATCTAACGACTATACTAATGAACTTACCTTTTGTTATTAATTTCGATTTATGTTTATGATGCTGCTGACTGTTGTAATGATTTTGTTGATCCGTTATGGCTGGTGGTGTAACTATTTGTTGTTCGTTATTTCCCTCTTGATTAACGATATATTCACTTTTAACACATTCTTCGAGAGGTGCTAAATCTTTCAAATAAGCGTCTAACTGTTGTTTTAATTCAGCATAATTAGCCAGATCCATTTCAGATGATGCGCGACGAAAAAACAATACCTGAATACACAACACACATAAGAATGGTTTCTCCTTCATAGAAATGAACTATCTTACTAATTGTTGAAGTTGTTTCTGTGTTATTAATAGTACCATTCTCGATACACTTTGTGGCGTAGATGATGTCGTCGCTGTGGCTGGACAAAATGGAAAAACAACATTGGCACTTGAATCAATTAAATTATCCAAAATATTTGAAACACAATTCTAGAATAAATTAGAAAAAGAAGTCAAACTTTAGAGGA
>CAJNOQ010007656.1:0-12039 GCA_905250885.1 Didymodactylos carnosus
ATGTTGAAGAAAATCAGACTAAGTTTATTCTGAAAATGTGAAGCAATTTGGCAGCAATTATATGAAGCAATCGTTTAAATCACTGAAGTTTAGTTATTGAACAGAATCAAACACAGTGAGAACAGAAACAGTTCGTATGACAACTTTTTCTTTCGATAAGATAACCGAACATATATCGTTTTTCGCCTGATAATATATTCGTTGACTGATTGCTTGTTAAATAGGCGGAGGAGCTTCTACTTTTCCAAATTGACAGTAGAAAACTAAACATGACTGTTTAAACACGACTATTATGCATTTGAAAATAAACTTTTCTTTTAAAATTTTTTTCCTTCTCTAATTAGGACTATCTTCAGTACATCCGTGTCTCATCAAACTAAGTTTATTCTGTGTTTATGAAAGGGAAAGAAAACAGAAAAAACTTTATATTGTACAAAACAAGAAATGAAAAATTGGAGAATTTTGTTATAGGGGTATACTTTTTTATCAGCAGAAAAATATTTTGTATTATATAATTCGTCCTTCAAATGTTAATAGACTATTGTTTTTTCTTCTCAAAAAGCGTTCTCTTTTGAACACTTTGTTCAATCAAACTGATAACATATTCAAATACTGAGCTTGTATTTTGAGCTCAATTTCTGTATTGACGTATGACGTCATAACAGTCTTAATGACTAATGCTTCAATTAAGTTTATTAGACACTTTCTCTCGATTCTTCTAACAAGAATTTGTGCTTTAAGCCGTATGGCAAAATCAGCCTTAATTTCAAAGGAAAAGGTCTCATAAAAGGTCCTAGAAAATGTGTGAAGGAAGAGGCACGAATAATAAAAATATCAACTTAGCTATACACGCTGATTATTACAGCGAGAACCGTGTTCGCTCCATAGATGAAGCAAGAAAGTGGACTTGGAAAAAGTTTAACTTTATCTCACTCTTGTTGATATATGCAGTAAATCTCACGAAATGTTGTTCTTTGACTTATGTCTAAAAATGTGACCCTTTGTCCTACTATTATTCGTGCTTCTTCCTGTGATAGTTTTATTATTCGTGCCTCTTCCTTCACACATTTTCTAGGACCTTTTCCTTTGAAATTAAGGCAGATTTTGACATACGGTTTAAATCACAAATTCTTGTTGGAAGAATCGAGAGAAAGTGTCTCATAAACTTAATTGAAGCATTCTTTCTTCGTGTATTACTGGCAGTTAAACAATATACAAATAATGTTTTGTCAGATTACAAATTATATATATAACACATGGTGAAGATTTTGTTCATAGTTTGGGACTATCAGCTTTTGCTGAAAAATTATATCACATCTCAAAAACACCAATGTATCTGTTAAATGTGTAACGTTGTCCTCGTATTTAATCTTATTGGTTTTTTCTTTACTAATTTTATTAGTGGTTATTCAAAAATTGATTTATGCAATATATCAACGTTTCGTCATTAATTTGTAATTTTCCAACGAATAGACACTTTGTTCTTTCTTCATGTATTACTGGCAATTAAACAGCATACAAATAATGTTTTCGTCAGATGAAATTTCAAAGCTTCATAAAATGAGGATTGAATCGGAAAATCCTAAGAATGTCCTGGAATTCGATGATCAGTCACTACCTCTTCGAAGTATTGCGGAGTTTTGGAATTGGACAGAAGTTCATTCGTTGGATAAGATTAATGTACAACAGCGCGACTTTTCGAATCTAAATTAATGATACAATAACGCATCCTATTAATTTCGAGTCTGGGGTGTGACAAGGTTGCTCGTCATCTGATATCATATATGTAGTGTGTCTCGAACCTCTATTGCATAATATCAGAAATAATCCAAAAATCCCAGGCATCATCCCATCAGGTGCGCAGTATGAGGCTGTACGAAGAAAGGCTTTCCCTTACGATAGAGGCCATAGCACAATAAAGACAACAGGATATGCGGACGATATTGATACTATTGTCTTCAACAGAGACGAGGAGAGAAAACCGTCTCTCCCTCATCACATTAATCATCATTAATGAATTGCAAAAGAACGCAAATATCTTCGAAGAGGTAGTGACTGATCATCGAATTCCAGGACATTCTTAGGATTTTCNATCACAGTCCACTCAACCAGCTTAAATGAACTGCAAAAGATCGCAAATGCATTCGTATGGCGAGGAAAACACCACACAATTAGTTTTAAAACTATAATTTGAAAAAAGGTAGATGGAGGATTTGCCTTATTAGATATTAAAGCAATGGTCGAAGGGTTCAGAATTAAATGTGGTCTACGTCTAATGTCTAATAGTCCAACGAAGTGGAAATTTTATGCTCAACAGTCCATGGCTACGCAGTTACAGCGTTTTGATCCTTCAGCGCCGCAGACTACCTAGCCTTCCGGTTCACCAGAATAAGGTGGTGAACCCAAATAATACAAGATAAATATCATTTCTATTTAGTTAAAGTCATTTTAAACGCTGAATTATAAACAAAAAAAACGTCATATCTCATTTTGTAGTTTCGACACGTTTCAAAAAAACGTTTTGAAACGCGGAATTAAACATGGCGTTTCGTCGAGTTCGTGAAAAAAGCCAAGGAAAATGGAGTTCTTTTAAAAATGCGTGGATATCCAAAAATAAAAACTGACGTTTTAAGTCAGTTGTTTTCACAAACGCTATGAAACGTCATGTTGAATTTCGCGTCCCAACGCGTTTTCTGTTTAGATGTGTGGAAACTAGAAAAACAGCTATGGCGTTTCGTCGCGTTTGTGAAAAAAACGGACTAAAACACCAGTTTTTATTTTTGGATTTTAACATATTTGTAAAAGAAACTCAGTTTTCTTCGGTTTTTTTCACAAACACGATGAAACGCCATGTTTAATATCGCGTTCTAAAACGTTTTTTTTAAACGTGTCGAAACTAGAAAATGAGATATGGTGTCTCTTTTCGTTTTCCCTTGAAACGCGTAGGAAAGCGTTCTCCCATCTTATGGTTTCAGTGCGTTGAGAAAACAAACGGAAAGCAAGGCGTTTTTCTAGTTTCTCGTTTCAACGCTTCTACAAAAAACCGGGTTAAAACGCGTTTTTTTATTTTCTCGTTTTGGTGAGACAAGTCACGTAGAAAATTTGGCAATGGGCAAGTACTTCCCAAGTACTAGGCAAACAATGAAGTACTTGCATCAAGTACATTCGTTACGGTAGTAGTACAAAGAATACACGTCGAACTCAAACTTACGGCTTTTAGAAAGTCAAAACCTGACATATACAATACCGGTGTGTGGCGGCGACATCTTGAACAAGTGATCATTGATTCATGCACGGACTAATCAAAGATGAAGAACAGGTTCTTCTTTTACGCCACAGATCAAGAAACGTTATTGGAAGAAGCTCAACAAGAAGAAAGAGCGGGAATTAGCTTGAGGTACGTGTAAATCATAATCTGTCTCTTTAGCAAGCCGCCTCCGAGTGAAAAAGTACCGCATTCAAGTGCCAATCGGATCAAGTAGGCTATTGAATCTTTTTATTTCTGTAATAAACTGCTTTTTTAATTATGGAATTGCTCTTCTCTTATTAGTGATTTGAACAGGTTTAGCTAACTGAAACCAAACGAACTCGTATCCTCAATTGTCGGACAAATGCTTTTCGATGACGGGAAAAGTATAAGACTGTTTTACTTCTTTTATTGCGTAGTTCATAAGTATCTTTAAAATAAAAATAGTTTTTACTCTCGATCTGGAAAATCCTTTCTAAATTTTGATTTATCATTGTGTAACGCGATAAACGCGTTGATGAAACGCTATATAACAAAGGTGGTTTCTTTTTGGCGCTACTCTTTATATAAAATTTTGCTATATGGACCAAAACAAATAAATTTGAAAATGTCACTTATGAACAAAGCAAACAGACGTTCAATCAGTCATAACAATCAGCGTTTTCTCGAACCGCTGAAATAAACGAATCTTTGAAAAAAAAGTTGGGTTGAACTTTTCGCCCCATCCCATGCATTTTCTATGTCCAACCAAACCCAATCCATAAACTTAAAAAAAGTTTGCCCAAGTGGAAGAAAACTTAGATTTACATTAGATTACGAAGCTTACACATCAAATCGACGAAAAATTCATAACATATTTTAGATAGTCCTCTAGGGAACACCGAGCGAATGGAGGTGTGAGCGTTGTCCTGAATTCAAAGTCATGGAAGGTCGTTCGCAGATATAAGTTCCTAAAGCCAAGGGACCGAGCGAGTGCAGATGAGCTTTACCTTGTACATTTGGATCAAGAATATGATATTGTACTTTTAAAAAAGTCAATTAGAATGCTTTTTGTCCACACATTTTCAAATAGAACTGTTCCAGTGTTTTCATGGTCCACATCATTTGTGTGCAAAAATTTTAATTTTCCCATGGTTGCCAGGATATTGAACATAAAATTTTACCCCAACCCATGGGTTAACCCAACCTACCGAGAGCTCTGTTGCAAACATGTTAAGTTTTAGTTAATTGAAGTTTCTGATGGTTTTTTAAAATAGTTTTGTCATTTGAGCTTTTGTGGAACTGCTTCATTAGTCCTTTTGTATCTTATACGTGATAATTTAATTGTTTTTGCAGACAGCTTTTATCTCTCAGTCAATATTTGATCTGATTAAGTTGATTGTAGGTTCAATAAATTTTTAGATTATTCTGAAATCATTTTTCTCGTAAAAAGTTGCGGTATTTCTGTGTTTAGACAAGTAGGCTTTGCGTGTGAGGTCGAATTTACATACTTTTCGAAGAATTCTGCTATCTGCCTCTCTGATGCCTTCTCGGTTTCGTTCTGGTTCCAGATTAAGCTTAACCGTAAACCAACTTTAAGTAGTGCTATTTCAAAGAACAATAGAAACTGTTTGATATTTTAACTTAAGAAGGTGAAGCGAAGAGTATCGGAGCTCAGTGCGAAATGTGCACGCTCTTTTTTCGACATACCTATTTACACATTTTCTTTCCAATCCTTTTTTTTCTTTTTCAATGTGATTTGCTTGTTTATGTTCTTTTTTCGTATGCCACTTCACAAAACGTTGAATGACTCCTTTTTTGTACTATCAGTTTTTGATTTGAATTTGTGCTATTGTATCCATGGCTGCTATTGTCAAAATTTTACTATAATCTGCACTCTAAAAAATTTGTTTTTCATTTTCCAAAGAACGAAAAACATCAGTTTTTCAAAAATTGATTTTGAGTTCTTGAAAGCTGAAGAACAGAATCTGAGTTCCCTATTTGGGACAAATGAAAAAAAAATTCCCATTGATTTTCCACTTCTTTGAAAACCTGAAGAACATCTTTTTTTTAGAGTGTGTAGAGTGAGAAAAAAGTGAGTAGAATAAACAACAATATGCCCAAAAGAAGAGGAGAAGCGAAAGTGAAAAAATATTTTGAAGTGTCTTCTACAATGTGGGAAAGTTTGAGCCAAATCTAAATGGGTAGATCATCCCCCCTTAAAGAAGACTCTATATAAAGTTTTTAAAATGATGAACATAAAAAGAACCTGTGTCTATAATGTTTTTGAACATTTGGAATATGAGCAATATACTGCTCAATCTCTTTTACATACGTAAATATTTCCACTCTAGTTTAAAACTAATCTGAACGTACAGTTAAGATAGATTCTATACAGAGGGTTGTTCGAGCTAGTTGTGATCGAAAGTTTCCTTTAAGGGATCCCACCTAGGGGTGAGGCAGTTCCAGTTCCTAAGAACTGGTCACTAGTTCAGTTTCTGTTGAACGAGAACTGGTTACCAGTTCTTTTCAAGAATTCCAAATAAAATAAAGCTGATGTAGCTAGTTATATTGATTTGGTTCAGTCAACTAAACATACCATCTACCCCTAGCGCACTACACAAAGTCAATGTAAGTAGGTTCACCGGTTTTATTTTAATTTTAATTTTTTGAAAAGAACTGGTACCAGTTCGCGTTCAGCAGAAATTGAACTGGAACTGCCCTAACCCTAGTCCCACCCTCAAGAAAATAACCATTTTTACAACCGATTTTAATAAAACTTACAGAGATTACTAGCTTATGCTAAAAATTTGAGCTGAAAAAGTTGGAGATTTACTAAGTTATAGGTGTCACAAGGAGCTCTCAGCAAAATTGTTACTCCTAAATGGTTCATCGACAATTTTTATATTTTTTAATTTTAAATTTTTAAAACCCCGAAAAAACTGTGTAATCTGGGGCAGTAATTTCCAATTTTCTCGACTCAAGAAGTCTAATTAAAAACTCGCCACACAGGCAATTTTTAGACAAATGTCTTAGTTTCAAACCAAAAACAATGAAGGTCATACGATGAACCGTCTAGTAGCAAAATTAGTTACTACACTAAACCATGTCCAAGGAAAAACGTTAAACAAGTTTGAAGATGATCGTAGTAGTAGATCTAAGGTTTAATCTAAAACCATGAAAAACTAACTTTTTGGGAAAAACCGACACATAGATCCTGGAAGAAGCGTGTCCAACTAAGCAAGAAACTCAATTTTATTTTTTTTTATCAAAAACATAGATTTTATTTTTATTTCTTTGGTCAACTATTCTGCAGCTTTTAGTGCACAGTCTTTAAAATTCTCAGCTGAGGGTGATGCATGATGATTATCATGGTTATATTTCCAAGCTCGCCTTCTCTGCTGCTTCCTAACCAAGTATTATTTCTTGTGAGATTTTTTCGTTTATGCCCAGTAATTCTTTTCTATTTCTCTGCTATTTTGTTAACACAAAATGGTAGAAAATTACACTAACAAGGATATAGGAACTTTCAAATATCTGTTTCAAACATCTTTTTTTTAAACAGTTTGATTATGCATTCTTCTTTTTTGACGGCAGAATCCGCTATGTGATTGAAATAAAAAGTTAAATCAGTGAATACTATCTTAAAATAATAATTCTTTATGATTCATCAGATAAAAATACGATTCATCAATCGTTTTTTCTTCACACATCAATTAGTTTTAACATGTATACATTTTACTTTTTCTATTGAATATATCGAAGATTACAAAAAGCCAATAAATTAACGAGAACATCATGTATACAGACCCTGTCACATTCACGCTGAGACCTATTTTTTTTCTTGTTTCTTTTTGTTCGATTTATATTTTTCTATAGACTACTGTAGAGAGAAAAGAGAGAAAGACAGAGAGAGACTAACAGCTGTTTTTGCATTCAGTCATAAAACCGACACACCTCTTAGTCTATTCTTTTTTTCCGTTCATGATCACGTTCTTTTTTTTCTTTTCTGTTGGTTCTACGCGTTGTAAAACCTCATAGTGTAATATCCAAAGGAAAAATATATCACTTGTTCTACAATAATAAAACCGCGTAATTTCTACGTCATTAAATGGCAATAGAGTTTTCTTTCGTATATGTCAGATCTTATTATGTTGTTAGTACTACTACTACTACTACAAATAAATCGAAGAACGTCATTTCAATATGATATATAAGAAAAAATATATTTTTCGTTTAAACCTTTTTCTCCATTAGAATGAAAGGGTGAACAAATCCTAGAGAATCATTCTAACCTTAAACTGTCAAAAATAAAATAAAAAGTTTTCATAGGTAAAGATTCGAACATTGTTTTTGTTTTATTGAAGAAAAAACGGCTCAATTGTTAGTAGAAGAAATTGTACACTCAAGGCCAAAATTATGTTTTTTTCTTATCGATCCTCCCGTTAAATTTATTAGACTGTACAGCTTTCAAGTAAGTACATTTTCTATTGTTTGTTACATCGAAATGCGAAAGTGGAATATGTGTTGGTGACTAGAAAAGGTAACTATTATTTTGTTTTTATGTGATAAAAAACATTCCTTGATATTAATGATTATTGTGTTTCGTAGTTATTGTTATTATTGTTTGTGTTCTTACTAGAATGCTAGATTTAGTAATATTTTGGGAAAGTGATTTTAGCAGAAAAAATGTTGCTTATTTAGTGATGCATTCCCTTTCATCTGCATTCGCTTTACAGACGTTGAAAGGTACTGAATCTTCTGCACACACGATGAACAATAAGCTCATTTTTTTGTGCAATTCGTGATTGCATGTAGTTTAATGAAATTATGTATAGAAAATTGTACAATTTTAGCTTCAGCAATTTATGTTCTAACGGTGCGTTAATCTCAAAGTTATCTCAATAAGATAACTGACATCACCCTCCTATAACTCATAAGTCTAAGTTTCCACGATAATTTTCACCAGTATTTTGTTTACTGATGATTCATTGTCTCTATGTAACTTTTATTTTTCATTCAAGATCAATTAAAGACTGAGCGTTTTATTTAAACAATGTTCTCTCGAACAATCTCTCATCCGTTAAGGCAGAGTAAAAAAACATCATCCTTGTCATCTTTTTTCATTTGTTGTCACAAATCCACAACAGGTTTTTCGGCTCCATCTACAGTCAGCAGCTCCCCTGATATCTTATCATCAGTTAAATTGGACAGTGAAGAAGTGACACCTGAACATGGGTCCGGTTTTTATAAAATGGTCGAATTATTCTATGATCGTGCTGCGGGAATATTAGAAGATAAACTTGTCGATGAAATGAGAAAATCAAAATTAACAGATGAGCAAAAACGTGTTAAAGTACGCGGAACACTAAAAATGATTAAACCACCAAACTACGTATTAGCAATCACATTTCCAGTGCGAAGAGATAATGGGTAAATAGATTAACAAGTTAAGAAAAAATCACCTTTCGGTATCTGACTGAACTAGTGCAGAACACTTATATATTAACGATCAATAATGATCTTTCAGAGTTTGTGGTTAATAATCCCTCATCGTTAACACTCCATTCACATAATCTGTCATTGGTTTTATTTATCTAGAGAGTGGGAATTAATTGAGGCATGGAGAGCTCAACATAGTTTACATAGAACACCATGCAAAGGAGGCATACGTTACTCGACGGATGTAAATTTGGATGAGGTAAAGGCATTAGCTGCTCTAATGACATTCAAATGTGCATGTGTTGACGTACCCTTTGGCGGTGCAAAAGCTGGTGTAAAAATTAATCCTAAAGATTGGTCAGAAGCTGAATTAGAAAGGATAACACGTCGTTTAACTGTAGAGCTAGCTAAAAAAGGCTTTATTGGTCCAGGTATTGATGTTCCTGCACCAGATATGGGTACCGGTGAACGAGAAATGGCATGGATTGCTGATACATATGCATCGACAGTTGGCTGGTCTAATATTAATGCCTCTGCTTGTGTGTATAGCAACTTAATTTAGCGCGGAATATGTTTATCTGAACAGTTTTCGATTGTAGGTATAACTGGGAAACCGATCTTACAAGGAGGAATTCATGGTCGAATATCAGCCACTGGGCGGGGTTTGTACCATGGTGTGAATAATTTTGTGAATGAAAAATCATTCATGTAAGTGAACTCTGTACTTCTTTTTATCTGTTCAATATATTTTTCTTTCGTTTATTAGGGATATGATTGGTTTGACAACTGGTTTGGCAGGAAAAACGTTCATCTTACAGGTAAGAAAAGAATCACAACGGTAAGAGTCGAGAGGAATGATATTGAATTTTTTTTACATAATAGGGTTTTGGTAACGTGGGTTTACATTCAATGCGTTATTTGACTCGACACGGTGCTAGATGTGTTGGTGTACTTGAATGGGACGGAGCTATTGTAAATCCAGCCGGTATTGACCCAAAAGGTTTAGAAGATTATAAAATTGATAATGGAACAATCAAAGGATTTCCCGGAGCTAAAGCATACGATAAAGCAAAACAGGAATTATTATGCGAGCCATGTGATATTCTTATCCCAGCAGCTAGTGAGCAACAAATAACAGCGAGAAATGCTCCAAAAATAAAAGCAAAAGTAACTCATTAACTTCAGCAAGTAACATGCTTTATTTTTATTTATCTCGTCGTGTGTATTTTTAGATCATTGCCGAAGGAGCTAATGGACCAACGACACCCGCAGCAGATAAAATTTTATTAGAAAAAAATTGTTTAGTTATTCCCGACATGTACATTGTATGTTTCTGAGAAAAGCAGTTTTTTCTTTTTAAGAGTAAGTCTTTTTCGGTTTAGAATGCTGGTGGTGTTACTGTTTCGTACTTTGAATGGTTAAAAAATCTGAATCACGCATCGTATGGACGTCTGACATTCAAATATCAAAGAGATACAAACTACAGTTTATTGGGTTAGCGTATAAAGGCGTACTGTAATAATAATTATTGGCATTAGTCTTTTTTACTTTTAGAAAGTGTACAGGATTCATTAGAAAAAAAATTCGGCAAAATGGGAGGAAAAATTCCTATTGTAAATATTTTGTATATCACTTGTAATACGTGTACAATATTGAGTCGTTCTAGGTTCCCAGCCAAGAATTTTATGGTCGTATGGCCGGTGCATCAGAAGTTGATATTGTTCATTCTGGTCTTGAACAAACAATGGAAAAATCGGCTCGTGCCATAATGCGTACATCTCAAAAATTTAACCTCGGTATTGATTTACGTACGGCAGCGTATGTGAATTCGATTGAAAAAATTTTTAAAGTATATGAAGCAGCTGGTATGACCTTTGGTGTTTAATTTTAGCAAGACAAAAGAGAGAATGCACTAGGATCAGATTAAAATATGTATAGTATAAATGGCTCACTTTTTTTATCACATTTGCTTTTTGATATAGTTTGAGCGTAGAAATATTTTTTACCTTCTCAAGCTATAGAGTGAAACATGCCAATTTCGATATTATAAGCTTTTTCTATTTGACAGTTCTTTCATACGTCTATATAGTTTATTATTTTGCAACAGTTATTATTGTGTTTATTATCTATGTATTCCTTTTTTTGGTTTTATTTTTAAAATAATACAAATCATAGTGCATTTTTATTTGTTTCTTTTGTATTGATGCAATAGTTGGTCTTTTTCAGTTCATCATATCTCCAAATAAACATCATTTTTTTTATTTTGTTTCAGATAGACTTGTATACATATTAAAATGTTAAAAGCGTCCAATACCGATTGTTATCGGCTATTAAAACCATGTCTAGTAGCGAATGGTTTCAAAATTTTACGTGTGTCATTTCATACTAGTCCAATGAACAATTCAATAGGACCAATGTCATCCAGTACAGTGTCATCATCTCCACCGGCCGCGTCATCATCTGATATATCATCTGAACAGTCTTCTCATTCCTCCAGTTCTTCTCAAACACCCGCGCCACATTTTGGTTTCTATCGTCAAGTTGAATTATTTTATGATCGTGCAGCTGCAATTTTAGAAGATAAACTTGTTAATGAAATGAAAACAAAACTATCGGATGATCTCAAACGAAAAAAAGTTCGTGGAATATTGAAAATTATCAAACCATGTAATCATGTACTTGAAATACGTTTTCCAATCAAACGTGACAATGGCGAACTACATGTTATTGAAGCATGGAGAGCACAGCATAGTCAACATAGAACACCGTGTAAAGGAGGTAATTTAACCAGTGTTGAATGCACAATTTCTGAAAGTGTTCAATGAATATTTGGTTTAAGTTTTATGGTAAATAGAGCTTATATGATTCCCTTAATAGCTCATATTTTTTACTTTTTAGAAAGGTTTTAAATATAGCTAAAACTATAAAACGCTGTATATTTTGCTTCGGATCCTGAAAGATGTGCACAAGAAATTCTTTCAAGGAAAACATATTATGGAGTTCAAGAATTTAATATACAGCACAGTTATTATCCAACATTTTGTTTATACTAAAGATATTTATTTAAAAATATTGTGAAATATTTTGATAATAGTGATAAATTTCATTACAAGATAATATGTTCAATAATGTTTTGATGAGGATTCGAAATAAGATTAAATAAGCGTTTATCTAAATGCTGGTACTTTTTCTTTTTTGAAACGTTTTCACCAGCATTCACATGTGCTATTTTTGTATGAATTTGTGAATCTTCTTCTGTAATTAACTTTTCATAAACTTCCTCCGTAAAGTTAGATGTGAACATTGAAACATACAGCCGTGCAAATCGTTCGCACGATATCGACCGATATAATTATCTTCAAAATAATGCA
>CAJNOQ010007657.1:0-12037 GCA_905250885.1 Didymodactylos carnosus
TTCAACACTAGTTTCGGATAGAACAGATAAAACTGGTTATGTCTGACACAAAAGTTTGCTAAAGTTTAGGGTTTTAAATATCAAAAATATGCAAACTTTGAGACATAGTCACGGGAACTGGTGCATCCCTAATCTAACCTATAGGTTAGGTTAGGATTAGGTTAAATTGAAGGTTGTATTTTAATTTTTTTCGATTTCTTTCTACTTTTGCGCAAGTGAAATTTTTTTCTGTTTTTCAGTCATCCACGTTTATAGGTTTAGGTTATAGGGTGCCAAAAAGTGGCAACCTGCTCCTTATGTACATAATGACAATAGAATACGACTTACTTTTAGATTCCATATACGTAACTGATTTTTATTATCAACATTTTCATATAACAATAGTTGATCGTGGGTGAATGATTTTGGTGAAGAATAGACGATATCAGTTGTAAATGTTATGTTTGAATTTAGACGAAAGTCATATTGAACTTGAGCAGGATAATCTGTTGTTAGAATAGGATATTGATTTGTCTTATAATACAATTTCTCTTCAGTATTTGTACTATAAACGATAGAATTTGAATCGATATATCGACGAACAAGTTGTTGATCATCTAAAAGAAAAATTCTATGAACTAATCTTCTAAAAAATGAATTTGAAATTCATCATAGTTACTTTGAATTTGTATTATAGATGAATCATTCATAAGATATGATGAATTTCCATCTGGATTTTGAACAATCAATGTCATATATGAATGATTTGTCATAATCAAGAATTCATTATAAAATCCATCTTGATGAATTACCTATAAAATTTTGTTTTAAAATTATGGTAAAAATTTTTATTCTATTGACTAAAATATTTTACTTTTTGTAATCGTCCAGATTTATCATAATTGAAGTTTATTTTAGCAACATTATTTTCTAATATACTAATTAATAATCCATTATCGTAGATGAATTGTGTCGATAAACCATCATTATCTGTAATACTTGATAACAATTTTTGTTTGGAAAATTGCATCTAGAAAATTTTTAATAAATCTTCTATATTATGTACAATAATTTATTCTCATATATACAACATACTTTTAATTTATTTCCATTTGGTAAATAAATATCATTAATTTTCATTGCATAATCATATTTAATTGTTAAGCTTTTACCATTTCGATGAGTAATAGAATCTAATCTTGCATAAACATTTTGTGGTGAATCGTATGTAAAATTATAGATATAGTCTCCTACAAAAAAAAACAAACACGAAAATATGAAAATATCTATAAACTTATTGATCTATTATTTTATTTACCGGTTAAAGCATCAATTGTTGCACGATGTTGTCCAATTCTATTAAATAAATAAATTTCATTCATTTCTGATGAAAATATATTTAAATATTTTTGATCATCTTCATACGATGATATTGATTTAATTTGAAGTATTTGTTTTGAACCGGAATTTGCTAATAAAATAGTACCATCTGGATGTGCAATAATTGAACTTGGTGTAGAAAATATATAATCTTTAGCCATTTGTAATTTTTGTTTTATTATTGATGTTTGTGAATAACCAGCAATTATTTTCAAAATTCCATCCGATTTTAAAACTCGAATAAATGAACGTTTTGTTTTACTTATTTCTAATATATACAAATTACCATAAGAATCAAATGTAAAATCAATTGGATTATGAAGTAGAGTAAAATTTTGATCTGTTAAACATAAATAAGGTTTTCCAAGAATAATTTCAATAATATTAAATAATGGTTTAATTCTATAAATAATTGAATCATCTAATACATAAACATCATCATCCAATGGATTGATATGTAATACAGTTGGTGAATAGAATGAAAACTAAAATAATAATAAAAATAAAAAAATTCTATTTGAGATACAAATAAAGTTTAAATATAAAATCTATTTACCTTATCAAGTTGATATGTTTTATTACATATTAATGTTTTATAATCATGTTTATATTTTATGGTACCAACAATATTTGTTACACGACTATTATCTAGTCTCAATTGTCGAATACGATTTCCATCTATAAAATATAATGTACCTTCTTTATTAATTGTTAAACCTTTTGGATAAGATAATGAAACATATTGAGCTGTTAAATTATCACCACATGATTCTCCATCATTATCTAATATATTTCCACAATAATTACCATCACCAACTACAACTTCATAATTTTGTGTCAAATCTTTTATATTCAATGTTGTTATTAAACGAATTATTTGACGACGCTGATAATCAGCAATATATAATCGACCGTCAATAGGATCCGTTGTCATATAATATTTATAGGCATAATCGTAGCTAAAAACAATAAATATAGAATAAATAAATTCTTTCATCACATTTTATAAGAATACAAACCTTAATTCAAGTACAGGCATGGCAATGCCCGTTGTTTGTATAATCCAGATAATGTTCAAATCCCCAATGAAAATTGTTCCATCATTACTAATTGCCACATTTGTTGGATTTAATAATTTTATTGTTGCTGCTTGTCCAATACATTTTTTACATTCAATACTTCGTATTTGATCTTGTATACCAGCAATTGATGTCACTATCCACGGTAATTCACTCATTAGGATGTTTGTACCATCACCTTTATGTAGTACATCTTCTTGTAAATTTAATCGATGATGAACATTAAAATTCCATCCGCCAACATTTGCAGCTGGCATATCTTGACCATTGACAATAGTTGTTTGATATCTCCATACTATTTGTGTACAACCATAATACTCATAGCCAACAGAAACTAAATAATAGAAATAATAAACTGTAGTTACAATCTGATTGATCATATACTGTCAAAATGTCATCAATTCGAATGTCTTGAATGGAAGACATCCAGAAGTCCTATTAAGGTTACATGGATAAATGTCAACGTACTTCAAGTGTCTTCACCTGGGACATGCGAAACAAATGTTGCGGCAAAAGGTACAATTTAGATGTCTAACTGTGGTAGACTTATGCAACTCTTCGCTTCGAGTTGCATTTTTTAAATCCGTGTAAATCTCTGTTTCATGGAGTTCATGGATTTGATCTCAAGTCCATGAATTCTATTTTTGATAACCTGTCTGTGTAAGTATCGCGTATTTTCCTATAAAATGTTCATGATTTTTCTCACTAACAACTTGTTAGATCTGAGACATGATGAGTTTCCTTTCGAACCGGTTTTTCTGAAATGGAACTATAACTGGATACAACACATGTATTGTGATTACACAGTACGGGATAAAGATAATTTTTTCTCTGATTGTGCCTAAAAATTGTGTTCGATGTGTATGTATTCATTTTTGTGTTTTTTTTTAGAACAAATTTTTTATTCTACAATATAAATGTTACAATTCGTTACCTGTGGCATAAGTTAAGCCGTACACGTTTTGGTCGTATGCATTTCGTCTATTCCATTCATACTCATATATCAAATCCGGTTGTGCATCAAATATCTCAGAAAAGTATATACCTTCAATGCTTATCTGTCAAAAAAAGAAACAACTATTTAATATTTAAACGTATTTTTCTTATCAATTGTATATTTACCTGTAAATGAATTGTCATTAAATCTGAATGTATACTATTCGATGTTAATACAATATTTATAACTGAATAATATTTTTTTGTACTACTTGTACTAGTATAAACAAGATTTATGTCAGTATCGGGTATTGGTATATATTTTCGTAATATTTGTGAACCAAGTGTATATGAATAATCATTATTATCATCGATTAACGTTCGATATAAACTTGTTTTCCAAATTTTTGGTTCAATAAAATTATCATGAATTGATAAACAAGTTGAATTTATATGTTCATTAATTTTATTCTCATTAATATCATTTTCATTCATATAAATATATCCAATATGTACAAATTTATTCCATGGAATAAATATTGATAACTGTCTGGATTTAAATGGTTGTCGTGTAAAATCTAACAAGATGGAACCACCTCCATTTACCAATAAATTAAAACTATAAATATCATTTTTATTAATTAGTTTTATCATTTTAATGTTGGAAAATAAAAAAAGTCAAACCAAACTTACAAGCCTTCCTTGTTCGATATTGTGTATCCTAATGATGGAATATTTGAAATTTGTATTTTAACACCACTCAATGGTAAATTTTGTTTGTAAAATATCTGACCACGTATCACAGATGCTCGTCTATAATAGTTATAAAAATGAAATTTGTTTATTACTAGATGTTTTATATGAAAGATTCATAGATATAAATCTTTCAATAGAATATACACAATAATCAATAACATTAAACAATCGAAAGAAAGATTTTCTGCTTCAATAAAAATACTAATCTCTCAAACTCTTCTTGTTTAAATTTACAACATTAATATGACACAACAACAAACAACATGAAAAAAAGAGAAGGGGTTTCACCGTTTATTGAATGCCGTTATTCTAGAAAAAGTGGATATATTCGTTTTGCTAATGATAATATAATAATATAGAAATTTTTATCGTTTCTACCTTTCATTGAACGACGAATAGATGGAGGATGTTTGTAAACCATCTTCTTGAATTAAAAATTGCATACGCTCAAAAAATGTTGCTGTTAGACTTGTTGCTTGTCGACGTAATAACTAAAAAAGAAAATTAAATAAAACTATCACATAGAAAAGAGTTTATGATATTGAACATACAATATCTTTTGCATTCGTTTTTGCTATACATTCTTGTACTGTGGAACAATATAAGTTTGAACAACAATCAGGATCCAGACAATCAATTAATCCATCTATAGTTGCAAAAAATAACAATCTAGAACATACTAAATTTTAATATATTAGCAACGCACCATTATCGTTATCAATTCGATCATTGCAATTTAATTCACGAGTGAATTCGCAAGCTGAACCAAACCAATCTGACTGACAAATACATGAATAACGATTGTTTTCATAACGACATTCACCATGACCATTACAATTATTTAAACACATATCTATACAATAGCATTAGAATAGAATATCAAATATTTTTTAGTATGATTGCTGCGGGTGAGTTGCGATCTTAATCCCGTTACAATCAGATAAAATTTTATGGCTAAAAAAAGTTTTATTTTTCGACATACTTTTTTGACAAAATCGACCTTGAAAACCTGATAAACAAATACATGTTCCATTTTGACAACGACTTTTTCCACATTTATCATTACATGTCTGTTCTATACATCGACTACCTTTCCAATCTCTATCACACTGACAAGTATCATTAACACACTTTCCATGTAGTCCACAATCGATTGAACAATTTGCTAAAGATCAATGATTCAAATTGTTATAGTATAATGAATAAATATATACACTTTTGAACGAATACATACCAGTTAAAGTGTAGTCTTCATGTTTCGAGCAACGAGTATTGCATGGATCACTCATCCGTATTTCACAGTCATCACCGGTAAAGCCTTGATAACACCGACATTTTTGTTTAATACAATAACCGTTATCGCTGCAATTTGCTTTCCGACATGTTTCTACAAACAAACATGTATACTAAAATGTTTCTACTTTCAATAACATCTAGAAATCTCTCACCATATTCACAAGACATCCCAGTAAAACCGATATCACAATGGCAAACACCGTTGACACATGTCCCTCGTTTATTACAATTTGGTATTTCGCACTGATTTTTTGATAATTCACACTCATTTCCATGGTGTCCATCATAGCAGAAACATCGACCGCGTTCAATAATCCCATGTCCGCTACATAAAGCTGAACATTGTCCTAAAATTAATATCATTATGACCAATGCATGATAGAATGTTTTAAACAAATTACGACATACCAAGTGAGCAATCATCACCTGCGTAACCAGCATGACAAATGCACAAACCTTTGACACATGTACCATGTCCCATGCAACTTTTTGGACAAGAATGATCTATATCATCTAAAAAAGACATAGATGTTAATCTATTACTCTAGATTTATCCTTTTTACATACTATTCTGATCCATAGTTAAAACAACTTCTTCTCTGTTGTAACCATCATTTAATACTGTTAAATACCACAGTCCTTCATTCATATGTTGATTAAATGATACTGTTACACGATCATAGATATCAGACACTGGTAATGCTGAACTATTTATTGTTACTGATCTTCGAATTCTCATTGTTGTTTGTTTACTACCATCAAATATATGAAGAAAATCAAATCTTGTTAATGTTGGCGGTTTAGACTTTTGACAGTAAACACCTTAAAAAGAATATTTACAATCTTAGATAAATATCTGGCGATAAGTGTTAATTGATTAATGTATATACCTAATGTTGCCTTTTTATTAGCTGTTAAATTATATCTAATAGTTGTGGTTTTGTCAATATAAAACTGTATTTGTGCAACTGTTTGTGGTTCAAGATATTTTTTTATTGTATCACTTATTCGAACAAATACTGGATTCGTACTGTGTAAACTTTTGACTATAAAGAAACAAGACAAGGAATAAATTTGTCTTAATTTAAATAAGTATTTTATTCAACGTACCATCTACCGCAATAGATTTAGAATTAACATCATTTTCTCTGTACGTCGGATGATATTTGCCATAGTACCACTTTAGAACTAAGAAACAGTAATATCAAGGTCATACTTATTTTTCAAATGGTTCTAATTCTCTTACCTGATAAATAAACATTAGAAGAAAAGAAACACAAAGTTAATATCATAAATATAATGGCTGTACATTTCCATGTCAAACGGTGTCGTAAAACTTTTTTTGCTCTAGAAAACGAAATACGAGTTAACTACACATCAGAACCACTCTAAGATACATACCTGCAAGTTGTATTACCAAACAATGGAAAAGGTGAATGTGTTGATTGACGAGTTGTAGTAGTTTGGTCATTATATGTTGTTGAATCACAATTACATCGCGGAGAGGTTGATTGTTCAACGGGATATACATAACAATTTCTAAAACTAGAAGTTAAGAATATCAATTAACCTTGTCTAATTAAGCATTGTGTATAATATATGAATAATTACAAAGTAACTTCAGTATAAACACCATTTGTTAGTGAGTAATCAAAACTATCACCAAGATAAAATATTGAAACGTTTCGTGCATTCTAATTAGAATTTTGATTTTAAGTGTAATCTAATAGTCAAATATCTGCACTCTATTTCCTTTATGAATGATGTTTTAACTTTATTCATCAAGCGTACTAGAGAAAATAAATTCATTACAGTAGAAGCGACGTTTCTAAAATTTAGTCATTTTAGACTCGATCGTCTTTAATTTTTGAGAGAAGGATGTCAAGTGATACAGTTTATCCTTGAAAAATATTGTTATTATATATTAATAACTATAACCATGTTATCGTAACAATATTATAGTTATTATACATTAATAGCTCTCTCGTTCTCTTTCTCATATATATAATTTTCAATTGAATGAAAGGAACATCATACAACATATGTAAATTTCAAAAACTAGAAATCATCTCAATTATGGTATTAAAATATACTAATCATCTTATTATTAGGGTTAAAACTAATGAGAACAGTAGTGATACTATATTCCTAGTATAATCTGGGATGTTGAATATGAATGTTGCATAGCTATGATATCACTTTATATCTACTGTATGTGAAACTAAATTACTAGGCACTCGGTATCGCAACGCGTTGAAGATGACTTTTAAACGAATGATTTCGTATAGTGGGATGTAAACCAGCAGCGTAGCCATTAGTAGCAAGTCAACTATGACTACGAATTATAAAATTTGCAGTAGTGCAATAAGCAAGATACAAGTGATTATGTGATGTGTGCATTAAAAAAATGTGAAGTATTTTGTTTAGTGAATAACAAGTATTCTGTGAGTCAAAATAGAGTTCATGCAACTATGATAATAATGATGATATACTAACCCTGCTAACAATGGTGTATCTGGAAATACTTCACTCTTTTCACTCTGTGTTACATATTCACGATGACTGAAACACAAAATATATTAAAAAAATTTACATAAGACACTAAGATAAAATGTGTTATATGCACTGTTAACCTAGCAGCAATTATTTCAAATTTTTATAGATGGTACTTGCTAAATGTTCCATCATACTGAACATTGAAAGACAGTAAAACACAGATGATTTAGATTTTTTTTTCAGAATACAAACAGATTCTATAGAGATTACTTATGTTTAAGAGAAATGAATTTGAAATACCATATTACTAAAAATAATGGATTTCTTCAAGTTTCATTTGAAATAATCTGTAGTTTGATGGTAAAAGGTTTATTCTTCTCAAAGTTTTAGTTTTTAGTCATGAATCGATATTCGTTGTTATGGGTCTTGTAAAACAAGCAGTCCATTATTCAAATAGAAATACAATACATTGTTAATATAAAATTAGTTGTTTTGATAAGATTTAGAGAGAAAAACGTCGCACAATGTGTTCAATGTATATAAGATGCCCTCATTTGTCTTTCTCTCTCTGAAAGAAAAATAACCATTTAATCAAATAAATTTATTTGAGATACTCTCTCTACTGTACATGTTAATTAAATAATGTAACTAAAAGGAGGAAAAAAAAAGAATGAACATCGGAAAGTATGTTTGTATTTTTTCATATGTTGTTGATCATCTTAAAAAAACATACTCAATTCTGAGAAAGAAAATGTACCTGTTTTTTGGTGTTAACTATTCTGTATTTATCAAGTACATTTAAATATTTAACGGGAAAATAATCATATAAAAGAGTACTTTATATCAATCATAGAGAGGAAGAAAGACTACTTTGCATGAGCAATATGAGTTATCAAGTTAATGAACATACACTCACGAGTGCTTTTTTCAAAGTAAAAGCCAAAAACTGTTTTATAATAATAAACTAACCGAAAAGAAAAAATCATTATATTTAATTGGGAGTATGTACAGGCACTCAGTGAAAAAAAAAGAAAGAAAGTGAACGTCAATCACTCTCTTTAATTTCTTGTGAACATCCTGTTTCAATCAATTGTATATATAAAAGAAAAAGAAGATTTTTAAAGTACATTTTACCTCTCAGCGTCAATAGTTTGATATAAATTTGATGAATTTGATTTTGGTCTATCGTCGTTAGATAAAAGTGGCTGTTGATGTTGAGATGTCAATGGATAAGCTGGTGTTAATGTGTAACCAGATGAACATAATGGAAATGTACCCTGAGAATTGGATGCCATCAAAGCACCTAGAATAAAACGAAAGAGATAAAGATAAATAATGAAGAAAACATAGTACAAAAGTTGTGATTGTCAATAGTCAGACTGAATAAGTGATTGTAATATTGCAATATCATGAAGTAAGATAACACATTTACTGCTTTAGGTGAACTATATTGTACGAACGACGAGTTATTAACGTTTATACTGTGAACGAGTGAAATTTTCTCTATAAATTCCAATACTATAAGAATCTGATAGACATAAGAAGAAAAACGTTTTCATACTAGTAGATGAAATGATACTATGTTGATATTTTCCATCGTCTGGTTCTAAATAACCATCATCATGCTCCATAAAAAAATGTTAATGATAAGATAGACGAATTATTCACACATTTTTAAGAAAAGTAGTCATCTCATTACTCAAGACAAAATGTAGATGAAATTCTAGATTGTACATCGTAATACAAAATCAGTTTTCATAATGATAATAAATGTAAATTCTTCTAAACATCATGAGAGAAACAGAATGAGAGACTATACAAACGCACAATTTCATCAATAGTATATGATATTTGTTCATAAATTATAAAAAAACGACACACTGAAGGACATTGTTTTTTTCTTCTCATCAACGATGATGATGATGTGAGTATTTGTCGTTTATAATTATTAAAAATATTGAGAGATCCCTCCTTAACAACAAAAAAAAACATGAAATATTTTTGTTAACAAAAATTGATGATATCAATGCTACGTATAGACAATAACAACGCAAGATGACGACGCGACGATCTTATCTCAATCTTCAAGTCTAATTGAAAGAAATTAAATGACCTCTTCATCATTTTTTTATCTATCATTTTTAATTTTAGACATGGAGACACTGACCTGTTTTATTATATTATCGATTCATGCTATTAAACAATTTGATCATTTTAGACACAAGTAAAATACAATCGTCTCTGATATGTGTCAAGATGTTGGCGCAATCGTTTTCGGTTACATATGTCCGTATATTGCTTCTTCTTTTGTTCATCAGACTATAGTCCAATTAAATTCTCATTCTTTCATAGAAGGAAATAGTTGAAACAATTTTTAGTATTGCTAATTTGTTCATTTTTCTCGTCATAATATACAATAATATGTCAAAACTAATTATTTCATGAAATGACACACCGGAACGAGAACTAATATTAATTATTTTGCATGTTGAAATTAAATGATGTTTGATAGAAATAAAATAAAAGAAGAAAGAATTCATAGTTATACACGGATAATATCCGTCAAATATTAAATTGTATTGAAGAAAAAAAAGTATTTCAAATAATAATTCACAGCTTACATATGTAATTAATTACTTCAAAATACATATACACACACACACACACACATATATATATAATTAAATTGATTTGATTTGAACTGAATTGATAGCTTTATTAAAGATATTGGTATATTAATGATTCACACATAAATCATGAAATTGAAAATCTATAATCTGTTTCTTTCAGTAAACCGAGAGAACTTCAAAAGTTATTCAATGGAATAACTATAAAAACTTTGATAAATGTACTTACTTTGAGGAATAAGTATTGCATTGCCCGATTGAGTTTGAATTAGATATGCTGAAGTTGGTGGTAATGATGATGGAGGTGGTGGTAGTGGTGGCGGTGTATGATAATTTTGTGAAGAATTATCACATAAAAATGTCGAATGACGTTGAGCATTTTTTAATTGTGCAAGAAGTTTTGTATGATCCAGTGGTATATTAGGAGGTAGAGGAATATTTAAATTCATTGATTTTGAACCTCCTAGAAGAATAAAAAAATAAATAAATAAAAAAATGGAATAACATTAGGTGTATGTAGAAATTTTGAAGAAAAAAAAAAAAAGTTCAACTATTTGTCACTGTTGTGCAATACAATTGATGATGCACATTTTTTCGTCTATATTACTTTTATTATTATGTTATATATTGACGCCAAGATCAAAAAAAGTAAACGGTTATTATATTTAACATTGATTCTCCCTTAACCTTTATCGTAGTGTATTGTCCATTATTTAAAAGAGAAAAAGAGAGAAAAACGATGTCAAGGGCCAGTTAACAAGTTAAAATAAAAGGAAAAATGTTATATCGATTAATTTGCTTTAACTACTTATATACACACCATATTCTTTTCATCATAGTTTTACTCCTCGTGTCATGGTAGTATAAAAAAATAAAAAGACACACAGACACATCATACAAAGCACTCTGTCAACTATCACACCAATGAATGAAAAATTTAACTCATATTTTCTTAACTATTTTATCTCACCCAAAAACTGATCGTTATAGAATTTGAACAATAATTCTTATAAACATTCATCATCTACTTTATTCTAATACATACATATAAATTTCATAAGTATAATCGATTACGAAAGTGGGAGAAATATGGTATATAAAACTTTGAAATATGATATTTATATCTCGTTGCCTTAACTGTCAAGTAGTAATAGTAGCGTTTCATTTTAATTGTACTTAAAAAAAAAAAAAACAAATCTTTAATACTTGCATTTCATCCATTTTCTAATATTAATCTTATCAAATTCCTTTGTACTAAATAAAAATATTATTAAGTGTTTAAGCTTCTATTTCATTATTATTATACCACAGTGTATATGTAGTTTCTTTTTTTCGTATACATTTCTTTACTTTTGTAAAAAAAACCGGAAGTTTATTGTGTGTGTGTGTGTGTGTGTGTGAATATGTACTATTTCATCTGTTCTTTTTCTATCACTTCCTTTTTTCACTAATTTTATTTCTGCTGCCTACATATCGGACATCTTTCTC
>CAJNOQ010007658.1:0-12037 GCA_905250885.1 Didymodactylos carnosus
GAAGGATCGACTATCAGGCAATCAGATCGAATAGTCACTTACCAGTATGAAAGATAGTAGAATTGGGAAGGAATACAAGATTCCAGATCTAAGCCTTGACGAGAGCGTTGCATTATATGTAACTAAAACAACTGGAGTTTCTGTTCAAGGTGGCAAATGGGGCTTTTCTTAGTTTATAAATACCTTTTTGTAATTTCGATAATAATCGTTAATCGTTTGAAATTGATTCCAAATAAAGTTAATCGCAAAACATTCAATAAACAAATAGCTATGAGAAATAACTGTACAACAATAAACGGATGACGTCAATACACAGTTTATTTTTCCAACATTTTTACTCAAGTCAGGACACCCGCTGCACCTACCTCCTGCCTGACGTGTGCCTTCTGTCGCTTGTAGTCCGCTTTTAGAGGGAAGCAGCAGGATGGATGACACATCCTTGGCAATGAGGGAGGTGTTAACCACAACATGCTGTTGTCGCTAACTGTGACACTATATGAGCAGTGTTCTTTTCTACTAGACCACATAGTGATTGATCATACTCCTTTTCGTTCTTCTTTCATTATTCAGCTTTGTTGCTGTCTACTCACCTGACGTTGTCGGCCCCGTACCGTCAAACGTGTCGGCTTCGTGTTTTTAAAAAGGAAAAAGAAAAACAAAGAGATCTGTATCTTCCTTTTATCTTTTGTGTGGGATCTATTATGTAAGCTGTTTTATTCGTTTCTTGTCTTGCTTTAATAAAAACATATACACATATCTGACTCGTCGATCACATACTTTCACTATTCACTACTTCATATATATTTATGTATTCTGGTTATGGTAAGTCACATTTATTCGTAGTTTCTGCGTTCCTCACTCCCCTGCTAGCAGAGAGGAGTGGCTTTCAGATATTTTCCTCCGAGAGTGAGCCTACAATATTCTGTGTTTTTGAGATTTTAAGACACGCAAATTGGCTCAGGTATGTTGTCGGAAAAGGTCTATGTTATAGGCAATATTAAAGTTTTAAGTTCGTCTAGGCAAAGCTAAAATTCTAATTTTGAACAATCTGAAACAATCTTTCCCTTAAGACGAGAAGTAAGAGGTAAAAATAAGTTATTTGTAAATAAAATGATTTCTCCACTCCACAATACTGTTTTAAGATTTTATAACCTTTAGGGTTCCAACTTATTAGACTGCCGAAGCGCAACTACTAACAGCAAATCCACACATTTTCCTTTTCTGATATTCATTCACTGCTTCTTAAGGGAGGGGTTCTCTCCCTTTTTATTTCGATAGGTAGTACAGTGCAATGGGTCACACCAGAATAAGCCCCTTTTATGGGATCACAAACGCAAAAAAGCGATCAAAACTGAGTTACAAAATTTTTTTCCCATGTATTTTGCTGAAAAATGAAAAAGTATTTTGAGGAAAACCTTGCCAAAAATGCTGCAAAAACAGTGCATGGTGGAAAAAAACTTTTGGTACAAAAAGTGTGAGCAATGGCCGACTGTGGAAGATAACTTTGTCCGATTTCCAAAACTTTTCTTCCATATGTTTCATACTTAAATTCTTTTGAAATTTAAAACTCAAAAACATTTAAATTTAATGTTTTTCAAAATTTTCCCATTAACTCTGAAAAACAGACAACGTTAGACACATTTGGTACCGACTTACGGGTGACTCCGGAAAATGCCCACCAATCGAGAAGCATAGCAGATAGAGAGGTTGGTAGCGAATTGTAGAGAGCACTTTGGGCTATCTAATCATCATGCTGAAATTAAAAATTTACCGCAGATTCAGAATCTAGCAACCTCATCGCTTTTCATCCGTCGGGTACACCGCCTGAAAAAACCAAGATTTTTAGTACCAAACATATGTGAAGATAAAGTAAAGCCTTCTCCACAAAATGTTGAAAACCCGAACTCTCTATTTGTTTTCGTTCTCGAGTCACTGAAAAAATATCCATGGCCGCTCTATTCAGAAATCCATAGTAGAAACCCCGTTTGTCTAAAGCTGAGTACAAATAACTGCTTATCGGTAACAGTTGAGAAGACAAATACACAGATTTGTAGTACTTGGAAATCTCTGTCGAATGATGTATTACGTTACCGTTCCCAATAAATCGCTAATTGACAAATAAAAGTGTAACACACCAGAATGAGATTAATAAGCACTTATAAGGATGATTAATTATAAATTATTGCCTCAAGAAAACTTTTTTCATCAGACCATAACAACAGACCATTGGCTATCAAAAGATACGAGAACGATATTTCTCAGATCTTTTTAACCGAGAGACAGGTTTTGCAAAATGGGAACTACGTAGCTATCCAAATACTAATTAAAATTTAAACTTACTTTCGTTAATCGAAAGAACTTAAGGATATATGTAGTCAGGTGTACTCTTTAAACTGACATAGTTCGAGAACATATAGGCGGAGGAATCCCCCTTAAGATCGTTTCACCAAACCAATAAGTAACTTTCAGACGTTCTGGAAGGAAAGACTTAAAATATTTTTCATTTTCTGCCGACGCCTGTTGCCTGAACTGAATTGAAAAAACTGAACTGAAAGCTATGACGCTTTTATAACTGGCGCACATTTTCTCAGTCACACACACCAAGAAAGATAATGACGGTGGCATCAACAGTATTTGCAACAGCTATATCAGTATCATTATCATTATTGAAATCACCCGTTGCCACAGAATATGCAGCATTTCCAGTGGTATATTGGACCTGACTTCGAAACGTTCCGTAGCCGTTACTGAGCAATATACTGACGGTTTTATCACCGGAATTTGCAACAGCTAAATCACTTCTGTGATCACCGTTGAAATCGGCTGTTTTCACAGAAATTGGAGATTTCCCAGTGTCATATGTGACTTGAGTTTGGAATATTCGGTCACCATTCCCGAGCAATATCCCGACGGTACCGTCACCAAAATTTGCAACAGCTAAATCAGTTCTGTGATCACCATTAAAATCACCAGTTGTCACGGAAAACGGAAAACGCCCAGTGCCATATGTGAGTTGACTTTGAAAAGTGCCGTCGGCGTTAGCGAGCAGTATACCGACGGTGCCGTCATCGAAATTTGCCACAGCTAAATCAGTTCTGTTATCAGCATTGAAATCACCCGTTGTGACAGAATATGGAGCATTCCCAGTGCCATATGTGAGTTGACTTTGAAAAGTACCGTTGCCGTTACCGAGTAGTATACCGACCGTGTTATCACCAGAATTTGCCACAGCTAAATCAACTCTGTCATCACCATTGAAATCAGCTGTTGTCATAGAAACTGGAGATTTCCCAGTCCCATATGTAAGCTGACTTTGAAAAGTACCGTTGCCGTTACCAAGCAGTATGGTGACGGTGTTATCACCAGAATTAGCAATAGCTAAATCAGTTCCGTTATCATCATTGAAATGACCCGTTGTCCCAGAAACTGGGGATTTTCCAGTGCCATACGTAGATTGACTTTGAAATATTCCGTTGCGGGTACTGATCAACATACTCACTGTGTTATCATCGTAATTTACAACAGCTAAATCAGGTCTGTGATCACCATTGAAATCACCAATTGTCAAAGAAACTGGATATTTCCCAGTGTTATATGTAATTTGACTTTCAAATATTGCGTTGCGGTTCCTCAGCAGTATACTGACGGTGTTGTCACCGGAATTCGTAACAGCCAAATCAGTTCTGTTATCAGCATTGAAATCACCTGTTGTGACAGAATATGGAGAATCCCCGGTGGTATATTGGACTTGACTTTGAAAAGTACCGTCGGCGTTACCGAGTAGTATACTAATGGTGTTACTGTCGTAATTTGAAACAGCTAAATCAGTTGTGCGATCACCATTGAAATCAGCTGTTGTCCCGGAAATTGGATATTTTCCAGTCTGGTATGTAATCTGTTCTTGAAATGTTCCGTCGCCATTGCCAAGCAGTATACCGACTGTGTTATCACCGGAATTTGCAACAGCTAAATCAGTTCTGTTATCACCATTGAAATCACCCGTTGTCACAAAATATGGTTGGTTCCCAGTGTTATATATGATTTGACTTTGAAAAGTGCCGTTAGCGTTACCGAGCAGTATACTGACTGTGTTATCATTGTTATTCACTACAGCTAAATCAGGTCTGTGATCACCATTGAAATCACCCGTTGTGACAGATGGTGGAGATTTGCCAGTGTTACATATGATTTGACTTTGAAATGTTCCGTTACCGTTACCAAGCAGAATGGTGACGGTGTTATCACCAGAATTTGCAACAGCTAAGTCAGTTCTGTTATCACCATTGAAATCCCCTGTTGTCATAAAATACGGTTGTTTCCCAGTGTTATATATGATTTGATGTTGAAATGTTGCGTTGGGGTTACCAAGCAGTATACTGACTGTGTTATCATCATAATTTGCAACAGCTAAATCAACTCTGTCATCACCATTGAAATCCCCGGTTGTGACTGATTGTGGAGATTTGCCAGTGTTGTATATGATTTGACTTTGAAATATTCCGTTGCCGTTACCGAGCAGTATACTGACTGTATTATCATCATAATTTGCAACAGCTAAATCAGTTCTGTGATCACCATTGAAATCACCTGTTGTCACAGAAGCTGGATATCTCAAAGTGGCATATCTCGCATGAGTTAGGAATCGTGGTGTACACGCTAAAGTGAGACAGAAAACGTTTGCTGGTTTAGTTTCAAGTTTACAGGAATAGAGTTTTGATGCGTTCGTTTCGGGTTTGAAACGTGCAGTACTATTATTTTTGTATCTGCGTAGGTACAGTCTGATTAATGGGTGTAGTGCCAGTATCAGCTTCTGATATTGTAACAACCCTGCTTCACCCTTTTCTGTAGCCTCAACAAGAAAAGCACAAGATTCTACGGTACAACACTTGTGTTACCTACTCCATGGTGGCGAACGTCTTGTGCCGACCACTGAACCGACAATGATGCCGGAAAGACAAAGAATGACCAACAGGCTAAGCTCACAAATTGTCCGTCGTTTCTTGTACCACGGTACGTTTTTCTTCTCTGGTGGATAAAGGTGAGCACCTAAAGATGAATAGATGAGATGTCCATCTATGTCTTGATATCTAAGACTACCTTCAAATGGAAGTTCGAGAAGTGTCTCGACCGGTTTTATTTGTTTTAAGTGGACGATGTGCAGATTGGGCGCCGGACTAAACTGCGACTGAACTTCCATGTAGGTGCCGGGCAAAAGAAGAATTTCATCTTCAGTAGCGTAATGCGAATGAGCACGTACAGTTCGACCGTTGATGGCTTCGACGGAGAAGAGCGTCCGTTCGCCCGCAGTGCCCAAATACATGTTGTTTTCAAGTACAGTGAGCGCAACCGTGCACGACGAAAATCCCCACCATATTACCAGGGTGCCCGGCGGAAAATCTGCACTCAGATCTTTGCTTACCCCTCGCCAGACGGTCTGTGGTGGGACGCATGGCAGTTTGACCAGAGCAGTGACCAACAGTTTGAGATACTTGCCATAGGGATGAAGATCCTTGCGATCGGCATTCTTGAGAGTGTGATTGAGCATTGAGTAGAGACTTCGATGCGGTCCTTCCCACTCGATCGTGTAAAGGCGAATCGCAGCACTCTCGTCGATAGTCAGTCCGTCGGGTGGTTGAGCCGGAGTTTCGTCGAGCGCCAGCCGAACGTAGGCGGATAAATCGTGGATGATGCTGTCCAACGGAGCACACGCCTCAGCGAGCGACAGCAAAGGTTCTTCCGCGTATTTGGCAATGGGACCAAAATCGTTTGCTATATTGTTGACAGTGCCCGCGGCTTTTCGCTTTTGTTCCACATCGATAACTTCAACAAGTCGACGATTTTTTGACAGAGAGTCGCCATTTGTGTTATCATCGTCTTCCGCTGCTAGTACCACTTGTTTCTGATCAGTTTCTTCTTCTCCGTTCGAGTTCAGCCCATCAAACTTGTGCGGTGGATCCCTCTGAACTTCGATGTGTTTTCTCACCACTTTTCGTACACCATTCAGCACTCCATCAGCGAGCGTAATTGCGGCCTGCTGGTATTGAGCGCTAACATGTGTTGTCGCCAGTCGTTTCTTCTTTTCGTGACTAGTCACGATCTTCTGCTTTTGCGATGAGTGACGGTTCTTCAAAATCAAAGATCAATTACTTTCAGTGCTAGTAGAGATGAATGATTTTTGACAATTTAGAATTATTGAGGAATTATCGAAGATGTAAGGATGAATGCGAGTGACTCACACTGACGAGCTGACTTGGCAAGTTTCGGAGCATTATCTTACATCCATTCTCTCTTTATAGCCCTCCATATTCCTTGGTTAGAACTCGAAAACAGCATGAGTAGATATTTTGACAATACGATCTAAGTAAAGAAAGCTTAACCAAATCGTAAACACACACCTGCTCATCTACAGGTCGATTGCTAGTAGCTTGGTAATCTAATGCAATAACGTCGTTACCATTTATTTGCTCCACGGCTTCAATGGTCTCGATGTTCGCATTCGCTTTGTGCTTTTCCAATGATTTATCCACGAACATTTTGCTTTCATATATTGCTCTTTCGTATATTCTGTTATATTTCCAATGATGAATAAAGTTTATTCGAAAGCTTAAATAAGTTTATAAATGATGAGTAGTTCAGCTGCAATCATACATGGTTCATGTATATTCTGTTGCTATACACACGCCCGTGCTATGCTTCACTGCTCAAACATGTTAAATACCATGCACAGAGAGAATGTATCCACTAAAAGAAAAGCTTAGAATCTTTTTGATTGTGTCAGTCAAGGGGTGAGTATGTCGCGTTTATTGGCGATGATTGTGTCGAATTGGACAGAAACGGTGACTTCTCTGCCTGTCAAATTCTCTGCAGCAGCTGTTTTAGGACATGGAGATTCCCTAGCGGTATATGCGACTTGACTTTCAAACGTTTGACGTTTGAAGCGAAATTTTTGATGATGGTCATTAAAGCACGATCCACCAAAAGTGGTGAGAAAACAGATTCAGTTTCAGAGTGATCTACTGTATAAGTCTGATGAGCTCACTTCAAACACGAATGGAGAAGAAAAGATTGACCAGAAACAAGTGGCACTAGCAGCGGAAGATGCAGTCAGTGACGGAGCTAGGGGAGTTAGGGTGGGCTCAGCCCCCTCTAGCGACCTTTCAGCCCCCTGGCGAGATTGTAGAAAAATGCATCTTTATACAAAAATGTATTAGTGTTTGCAATTTCACGTTTTAACATATAAATCTAATTTTGTGGAACTCATGTGTCTTTGAATAAAAGAAAATACAGTAATTGTAAATACAAGTTTCAATGAGGTTTTATAGGTTATGAGTAGCTTATTTCAGCTTTGTAGGAGCCTTCTGGGTTAGGGAGTGCTGAGTTTCCCTAGCCCATTGGATGCAGTCGAGTAGCTGTAAAACATTTTGCTAGTGTGTCGACCATCCACATCACGAGATCAGTGCTATGTCAATGCCACTGCAGAAAAACATTTTTTGCACTGTTTTCTACAGGAAAAAGTGAAGACTACTACTACTAACCCAAAGCAGTGGGCAGTAACGGATAGCAGACTCGATTTCAAACATGAAAACAGCTTTCGGCCAATTTTTCGAAAAAAAATGCTGTTTCGTATAACAAGTTCAGCAGGAGACAAAGAACGAAATTCCTTTTGGCGAATTTGAGCAATGTTATGAGAGAAAAAAAATGCGAACAGTATTTCAAGAATTTGACAGTAGAGCTTCACAACGTCAAGAAACTAAAACTGCCCTGTCATTAGAATTATGAAAAGCGAGACAACTGATATAATTCAAATAGATAAAGAAACGTTCACAGCCCGAAGAAGTCCAAGTAAAATTAATTAGAGCGGCAGAGAATCCTCCGAAACTCATTGCAGCTGAGTGGAACTGATGAGGGAAGGTCCCTAAGTGTCCAGTCGCTTTCCGAACGAAAACTAGTGAATACCAGGTAGACCATGCTGATTCCGAATATGACTATGAGAGCTGCCCTTAGGCCTTCGAAGACCGGTTTTCTGAAAAACCGATTTCTTAAGCTAAAGATCTTTTTCCTCAAAAACGTTTTCTGATCTGTCCTGATTCCAGAGCGTGTCAAGCTCTCTGTAGAACACTAACCTTTTTCATTTCAGATCGATTCACGAAGGAAATATAATCATAATTGTGATTTCTCTCGACTTCAAGTCTCTATAATCGTGCTTAAAATCGATCTGAAATGACAAAAATTAGTGTTTGATAGACACATCGACACTCTTTACAATCAGGATAGATCAGGAAACGTTTTTGGCGAAAAAAGGTTTTTAGCTTGAAAAACCAGTTTGTCAGAAACTCCACAAAATAAACAAAACCTTTCTTAACCTTTCTTGCCGTATGGCCGCTATAAGGACCATTTTTATAAAAATTGAACTATGAGACTTTTGGAAACAGATTCTAAATCACCTTATAGTCTGTCTATTGTGGACTTCAAATCAACAATCTGGATCTAATCGGTATTATAATAATAGTTTTTCGCGATAATTTCAAAAAATTCAACCTTTTTAAAGTGAATGTAGCTCAGCTCAGCCAAGAGATGGAGACTCGATTCAAACGTGAGTGGATAGAGAATTAAAAACTGAACAAGCGTAAGCTTTGACAATGTCTCCGTATTATGTGATCTTGGTTTTCATGGATTTTTCTAAGAGGGAAAAAGTCGGAATTCTGCTCGTATTTCTCAGTTTTCTCCAACAGAACTCAACTTCTATGTAATAAAAATTCAAAATCAGGATCAAGAATCGAATCGATTGATATGTATTTCGAAAGTTTCACTTGATTTTTATTTTTTTGGTGAAAATCTCGATGATTTTCAAACGTGAAAATTTGAAAAAATTCAAACTTTCGATTAGGATAGAAATACATATCCGTCGATTCGATTTTTGATCCTGATTTCGTATATGACATTTTTATTATATAGAAGTTGAGTTCGGAGCCAAAGGCAGGAAAGGGTAATGAGTCATGGTTTTAGCCCGCACATTTCTGATTGCAATGTGCGACTCTTTTAAACTTGAAAAACGATGTGTGTACTTTTTCATTTAGGGCCGAAAAGTAATTGGAAAAGTGTCGATCATTATTTCTGGGTTTTTCAGATGCGCAAGAGAGTCAGATTTATTTTTCTTGCAAAGAGCAAAGCCGGAACTTGAAAAACCATCAAAAGGAATCCTTTTAGAACTGAATTTGAGTGAGAAAAAATTTAAATACCAAACATCAGCAGAAAAAATGCTGAAACGTACTTTTTTCTTTAGGTTTTCTACTAGAGCATGAAGAAAAAACTTTCTTAATGAGTTATGATCGTAGCCCGCATATTTCTGATTGAACTGACACATCCATAACATGACCTTTCTTTGCAAAGTTATAAAATTTACAAGAAAAGACCTAAATTCATTTTTTCTTTTTCTTTCTGTAGCTTTGGGCTGACAATGAACATTTAGGGCTTTTCTTGTAAATTTTATAACTTTGCAAAGAAAGATCATGTAGAGGTGGGAGATGTCTCATTTCAATCGTAAATGTGTGGGCTAAAATCATGACTGATTAAGAAAGGTTTTGATTACTTTTTAGACTTTCTGAAAAACTGTTTTTCTAAAATCGGATCTCTAGTGACCTATAAGCAACTGCTATGGTCATATTCAGAATCAGCATAGTCGATAACCTATAATCCACTAGATCTCATTGAAAAAACGATCTGACAGTTAAATCAGTTCCCTCGCAAGATCAATACAGAAATGTGTGAAGAACATGTACTATGAGAAAGAAAAAGACTTTTGCTCTTTCGGTCCTGCTAGTACTCTTTTCTTCCACTTAGCGCTAATTAACGTTAATTTCGTAATGTGTTGAACAACTCAGACTTGCTGCAAGTTCCTGTCAAAGTGAAAACATTGAACTTGTGGAATACTTAGGATATTTAGTGGATTTCGAAAGGTTTTTTATGCAAATCAGAAAATGTGACAAGAGATTATATTGATGACTGCGGCAGAAAACGTGTATGGAAAATCTTTTTCTAAACTACAATATAAAATTAGTACTAAGTGCCATTTTTGTGCCTCACCAGAATGCTATGAGTGATACGAAACTGTCGATATTGCATTGTTGTACATCTGAAACAAACGGACAACTTGAACCATTTAAAATATTTCTGAAAGAGACAATTAGAAAGAAATCTCTCTTAGAAGACAAACATAAAGTTTCAAAATGTGTGCATGTGTGGTAGTGAAGTTGATCGTGGGTATTTATGATACAAGCCAAACGTGCAGCTTGCCTAGCTAACGGTCACTTTTTCGATCTTTTGCAAAAAACTATTGCAATAGAGCTTCGATGCATGCAAAGCAAAAATGCAGTAAAAAAATTATTTTTTTACATACCATACACCATTCGATAGAGAATTTCAAGGCGGTCAAGAATATGCGTGCCTTCAGTTTTCTCAACCCTTATTTCCGGTTGAAAATTTGAAAAAACTCGGAAGGTGTCGAAAACAGCCAATTTGGCAACTTTTCTTAGATTCCTCTTTTTTTAAATATGTTACGAGATGGAATCTTCTAACTTAGTTTTTCTGATAGATCATAGAAAACTGAATAAGAAACTGGTTTTAAACCATTCTTAGAACAAACCACCGGCTCACAAAATAATTATCCAAGACCCATGCTCAAAAACCGAAACTTAATTTTGCAAGTCTATCACAGATTTTTCTAGAGATGCTAGAGCCAATATTTTTACATGGTTAGATTCGTCAGATGCGTAGCTCAAAAGTTACTAAGAGTTTTTTCAAAAATTCCTTTTCCTCGCTGAGAAAAAGCGATTTTACTGAGGACACCTCCAAATGCGCCATGTGATTTTTAGTTATTTTTTTCTGTTCTTCCCCAATATAGTCAAAGTATATTCATATAAGTTAAAATCGATACCCAATCCAACAGACATACTCTCAAGATCTTTAGAGGATTTCTAGAAAACCTTCCAGGCGAGCTTTGGCTGAATAATCTATGCTTTATTTTAAAAATCACTTTTTCGCTATATTCTTCTGAGTCAGCTTTGGATCTACCTACTCCAGGTCTTTGTAATCACTCTCTCTGTGTATTCGTACTATCTCTCACTCTTCAGTACTATCTTCTCCAGGTCTTTGTTATCTCTCTCTCCTGCTTTCATGATCATACACATAATGAAGTGATTTATTGAATAAAACACACACTAAACAACTCGTTAGAAATTAATACTTACATTATTCATCGTTATCTTTTATTATTAACCTTTGTCATAGTTCCACCTACAAAGCATCGTTTACAACTTAGTGGTATGAAGAAAAAAACGTTTATCAACAGGTCATCTGAACAATCAAATCAACAATACCACGTCTGAGGAAGAAAGTGGCATGGAAATCGATGATTTCAAAGAGAAATTTACAATGGATGATATTGCTGATTTATTTGAACTTTGTAAAGCTCAATGTCCATTAAAATACCTCAGCGTATTACTTTATATGTCGTTGAGACGTTTTGGTGTTACTTGGAATGACTGTGATGATTTCATAGATGATACTGAAGCATTAAAAGCTAGGACGGCACACAAATGGTCAGACATATTCGTTTCTGGTGATTTGGACGAATTCCAAGGTGAAAATTGTGGTGGTAAGCGCAACGCCGAATTCTATGATTATTTCCCAGAAATAGAAAATGATGCTAAACAATTTACACTTGAACGGTGTTCTCAGAAGTCTGCCAATTTCACAGCCATTGATTTAGCAAATTTCATCAATGCAAAGTATTACGAAATGACGAACTTAACAAAGAATGCTGACAATGTTTTGATTCGGTCTGTTTCTTCATGTCGTTTGGATTTACGCCGCTGGAGTGCTGGATTCAAAGAGAACTGCCAGTGGCCGTAATTCGAAGGTCATGAACGTTCAGACGTTATCGAACATCGTCAACAATTCATCGACTATTTTCTGGATCGGAAAGATTATTATTATCGAGTTTCTAATGATGATAAACCTGTTTGGACACTGCCAACTC
>CAJNOQ010007659.1:0-12037 GCA_905250885.1 Didymodactylos carnosus
TATTTCAGCACATTTACAAGGCCTAATTGTACCGCGCAAATTTCTGATTAAAATGAGACATCTCCCAGCTCTGCACGACCTTTCTTTGTCCTAGATGTTCATTCTGAACTGAAAGCTAGAGAAGTAAGAAGGAAAAAGGTAATTTAGTGCTCTTCTCGTAAATTCTCTAACGTTTCAGAAGAAACGTCAAAATAAAATAAATATATTACGAAAGGATAGTAAAGTCAAATAAAATATATTATTTATCAAACAATCCTTTCATTTACTATAAAATGAATTCTATTTCCTTGGATTATTACTGATTGAAAAATAATTTTCCCGTTCTAAGCTGAGAATCGAGAACCGCGGTTCTGTTCTAAGTTGGAAATCGGAAGCGTGCTTCTTCTCGTTTCAGTTCCAACTCGAGAAGCGGAACCGCGGTTTCGGTTCCAGAGCCACGATTCTCTGTTCCGGAACCGAACATCCATAACCGCCATATCTGCTGAAACAAAGCGCGGTGGGAAAATATTTTTGTTTTTCTCATAGCAAAGTCTCTATTCTAAGTGGAGGAAATCCCATAGTATTTTCGATATAACATACAAGTTTTGCCGAAATCATTCGCAACCGAAAAATATGACCAGAAATAGAGAAACGTGAATGGTGTATAAGCGAATATAATTATACTCTTATTATAAATCTGATATGAAAAGATACTTTTTGAATCGTTGTAGGCTTTTACGAAAATTAATGACCTAAAGGGTAATAATGACGATGCTGATTTTTTAGAGTGTGCTGGATAGATGATTATGCCACTGAAGTTAGATGCACCAGAAAGTAAGTAAAAAAATCGTCTCCCAAATTAAACTAAATCGGAAGATCTTTCAGATGTCTACATATGTATTTTAAACGTGTTAACAGTTCACAATCTTTTCTCGAGATAATATTTTTTTCTCTATTAGTCAATTAACAGGTTGATTCACACAACGTTCAAAATCCTTCGATAAAGTTAAACTCCTACGGTCTTGTGTATTTTCCTTCTATATTCCATTCTTTTTTTTCCTTTCTTATATTTCAAGTGAAGAGCTAAGAGTACATATGGAAAATATTATATTCTCATCAATTCATTTCATTCTTTATATAGAAGTTACAAGTAAAATGTATTCGACTGTAAATGGGTATAGTGAATAGAACACAATTAGTGATGTATTTTTACACATCGATGATTTATCAATTATTTAGGATGGATTTTGCAATGAGTTTAATCTTTGCATATATTCGACTACATAGTGGTTTTATGAGAACGATTGAAATGAGAGACTGTAATAGTGGTACGCACAAGTTGTGAATGGGGTGTGTAAGCTACACTGTTAATCCGATGTATTTTCTAATCTACAGAAATTGACTTTGAAAACCGAAAATGATTCTTTCACGCCTACTGAATCGTAGTCGACTTTATATAAAATCTGAAAACGTTAACTTTCCACATTTTCAAGAATCATTTTAGTTTTTAAGAAAACTGAATGTCGTGAAAGTTGAGAAATCAACTTCATTTCCGTAAGCGATTTTTATTACATTAGAAAATCGTCGGTGATTCTCTGTCGAGAAGGAATTGTAAATAAAAAAATTCATCATAGATATGATATCCTTTCAGAAATGAGAGAAGAAGAGTAAATTCTTATTATATTCTATGAAAAATACGTATCTATTTTTTTCTGACTTTTTTCTTTTGGCTTGACGAATGCAGATTAGATCACGTCAAGTGACTCTGTCGTTCGCTGCTCCCTTCAGTTTCTTTGTGCTTCTATGTATACACTTATCTGTGCCTGCCTGTAAGACATTTTATCTAATTTGCTAATTATTCTCTTCGTCAGTTCATCAAGAGATATCTTTTTCTCTACGAGCAGTTTTATTTATGTTCAACATGCGATACTTTGCCTCTTTCTTTCTCTACTTACCTGCAGCATAAGAGAATGTCCTCCATCCCTCACTAGAAGTTCGAATTACAACCGCCTGATTGAGTACCGTGTGATAAGTTATGAGTCTGGATCTATGGTCACTTTCCCTTTTCTTTTAGTTATATTTCTCTTTCAAGTACTTTTGTATATTGTTGTTTCCAGCTTGTTTTCAGATTGACACTAACGTTGCCATTTCTCTAGATTTGTTAAAATCCCGATCAGCCTTTTCCAGATTGTTTATTAATTATAATTAAATTAAGATAAAGATTAAGTATGTTCTAGATATTTTTGTTTCATTTTGAGTACAAAATTGTTTTCTTCAACTTGTAATATTGAGTGTTCAATAACAACTGAAAACGTTTGAGTGTTTTCGATAAAGATCACGTTTCTCTGTCTCGAATCTGTGGAAATTGTTGGAGCTTCATGGCACTGTGCAGGAACAGAGGCGGGACAATCTCGTTTTTACGGTCTGAACGAAAATAAAAAAATCATTTTTAATTTGTTTAGATAGAAATTTCTTTTGATTTAATTTCTTTTAATATATATTTTAATTATTTTTTTTTTGTTTGCCGTTGATCTTTTGGTTGTCTGATTTTGTAGCAGTTCTACATTGTACACAAAATGTGTTTCGATTTCACAGAAAATCGCCATGAGTTTTAGAATTTATCGATCGACGGTGAATTTGGACAGGTTGAAACTTGAACTACGTGGAACATTTTTTTCGAGAATTAGATGTTTTCTTTTATTAATATTCACTAGTATGTTTACGCATCTGGAAAGAACAAAATAAGACAGTGGAAGGTTCATTAACAAGGAAGAAAGTGTTAAAGGTAAATATTTGAATTTCCTTTTTGATGTAACTGTGTTAGATGCGGATGAATCGTTTCTCGAATGTTTCTGCCGGCACATCATCGGTTCATATAAGACATTCACGGGTGAGATGCGATCAGATATCTAACAATTGCTAAGAAGTCTTTGATAATGTCATGTCTGTTTTGTCACGATCATATGCGTGACTGTAAAGGACTCTAAGATAGCGTGTGACTTATTCTAAATTTGCTAAGTAGGAATACAGATGTGCCTTATTTTAGATAAGTCGGTTAAGAGGGAATTCAAGAATTTACTAATTGATGATGGTTTAAGATATAAATACCGGAGTATGTTTCATCATGATCAGAAAGAAACGTTTTAATGAGGGTAAGTAAAACTAGAAACGTCTATTCTGTACTGAACAAGCAGAGAATGTGACAAAAAGATAGCTGTCTTAAATTTTTTTTAAATTTGGTGGTTCATTTCAAAGAAAGTTGTTTATTCGTTTCAATGCTCTGTTTTCTTAAGAAAGTATAAGAACGCCTCCTATGAAAAGTGCTAATTCTGTAAGGGGGCATCGACAAGTTTTTGATCGATTAAGTTTTTAGTCCCAGGACAAGAATTTTCGATAGAATATAAATTCTATCATTTGAGTGAGGATAGATATAGCTGACAGAAGTATCAATGGGTACTGCTTGAAGTGCATTCGTTAGGAAAGTGAAAAAAAAGTTGAAGTCACGCAACAGATTAACGGGATAAGATATGCGTGTGATAATTTGTCGATATTCTTAGACGCGTCATAGTTAAGTGGACTGATGACAGATGATAAAAAAAAGGAAAGTAATATTGATGAAAATATATATATAGACACTATTATAAGCGTCTTTTATTTAAAGGAGACAAATAATTAAATTTCTCAAAACTGTCGACCGCAAAATACGAGACATTTTCAACTTAAAATATTTGTTGATTGAATTAAATTAAAAATTGATTGCTTTTCAATACTAAATTTGATAAAAAAAAAAGTAAGTACAAAATTCATAGATTTTTCTCTTAGTCATTCAGATAATCATTCATTTGTAACCGTCTAGTGTGACATTATCTTTTTGAAATTTGAGTTACCAAATGAAAAAAGTTTTCTCTAACTGCACAAGAAAAGAAGATGGAGGGAAGAGAAAGGGGAAAAGAAAAAAAAAAATCATAATTCAAGAAACTCTAATTGAATATTAAGGATTCATGTACATATATATAAGTTCTCGAGTATGATTGAAAAACAAAAATAATTAAGTATAGGTTTGTATACGGTTTTATTAAAATTTCTTAGTTCATCAGACTATGATATGTGATCTCTATGTGTATAGATGATGAAAAAATAAATAAGATGCGATTTTATGACCTAAACTAGCTATCATATTCTTATTTTAGAAATAATATAGAAAAAAAAAAGAAGAAGAAGATATTAGTACACATGTTCAGTTAATAATTATCTATATCTTTGTTCTTTCTCCAATGAACACATACAGATTATCTAGAATAAATAACATTTTCTAATTTCTTTAGTTCTATGCATACATGAATAATATAGTGTTTATGAAAAAAATATTTTCAGTAAAAATATAAATGAATCAATGGATAATTTGAAAAAATATTACTAAAAAAAATATTATTTTAATTTTAATTTGAATATAAAAGACAATACTTTATAATAATAATTTAAGAGTTAAAATGAACAATCATTAATTCTATTTCTCGATATTTATTAATGATAAATTTTTTGTTTTTTTTAGAACAAAATTTTACTGAAGTATTCTCTTTGAAAATAAAGAGGTTTTTCGAGTTCATTTATATATGATAAGATCTGACAGTATATAGAAAATAAATCTAGGTTCTTTTAAAATGAAAAAAAACAAAAAAAAAAAATATTGTGTAGAAATGTGACAAAACAGATAAAACATTAATACGTAACAGACTAGAATGGTTCTTTTTTTAATATCACTTATTATGTCTTGAAAGATTCTTTTTATTCGTTTAGAAAATTGTTTTATTTTATCGTTTTCTAGAAAAATTCTTTACGACAATTCTCAATGACAGATGAAAGTTCAAGTAAATATCTGGAAATGAAAGGTTTGCATTGGTTTTAACCTTTTTATAATATTTTGCGAATAATTAACGACTTGACGCGTCTCAAAAAAGACGTAACTGAACATCGATGATTTTATTCATGACTATAAGAAGACTTGAAGCATATAGAGAATGATGTTTGTGTGAACAAAAACATAACCTTGCACTACAGACATCAAGGGCAAATAGTTCACCATGCGATTCTCATTATTCGTTTAAGATATTAACAAGCCATATTTGTTAATTTCGAATAGTCTGTAATATCTTTTCTGCGTCTAACAAAGCTTCAAAACTGGTCATTCATCTATTTTACTGATCATTAATCATAATTCTGGACAACGTGACCCAGAGTTCATCTACTTAACTGCTTAAGCTCTTCATACACACAACTAGGTACTCGATGTGGAGTAAGCTCGGGAAACTAAGATATGCGTCAGATACTATCGAACAGATAATTTGAGATATCTTGATATGCAAAACTTGTCCAGTGATATTATGCGGTTTATTTTCAATCTCCTTTAAAAAAACAAGGTCTTCGAGAAGGTTACTTCCTGAATGTAGCTGAAATTTAAGCCAATAAGTATAAAAGTGGTCGCTTTTTCGAACGAGTAAATTTACATTATTCTGCGTTTTCAAAAAGTGCCCACTTTTTAATCAAAGAGTAATCAAAAAATCGTAATTATGTCGATAGACATTTTGTATTTGTTCAGGATTTTTTTTTCTTTCTTGTTTAGACATCGTTTTTGCAAAAAGTGAGTCGTATGATTTAGAGACGTAATGTAGAGACATTCTGAAAACGGAAGATAGCTCTCTGGGCACTCAATGATGTAGACCATTTCATGTTCTGTTTTTAAACAGCCGTCTAGATTGGACGGGATGAGTTCCACAAGTGGAATAAAAATATGTCTTGGACTTCGAACTTTTTCATTGTTAATAATTGTCCGACGCCATATTTTTGAATTTCTAAACAAAATTGAGAAATGAATCTGTGTACATATCTTCTAATTAGTGAATTTCTGTTTCCACATACATACATCTAATAAAAGGTATACTAAGTGATTACCTGTTCTTTAAAACATAGAAGACACATCGAAGAATTTTATTGAAAGAGAGAAATGATTTTAAAAGTTTATTCATTGATTGTTGAAATGATTTAGAATAATCACAATAAAAAGAAAAAAGGACTGCTGAAATTGCTACAAGCCTCTTTATAATATTTGTTTCTTCTTATCTTTTATGATTGATACTGTGAAAAGTTACTGCTTTGACATGTGCTGTATTGTTCGATAGTTGAAAGTGTCCAGATTTATCTATTAATATCGCAATTTGTGCATAACACAATTGCATTCTAGTTTGAAATATAGATACATAAATTGGTCACTTTCCAGAAACAATAGAAGTAGAAAAAATATATAATAAGAATTGGTGACTATATATTTATGTATATATCTATACGCAGTTATAATAAAAAAATTATATCAACAAAGAATTTAGTTTTTGTCACGACTATCTCCGACATCATTTATTCAGTCTATATACCGATGAGAAAGAGTTCTTAGAACTTTTTGATAACTATCAAAATCTTTATCTTTGATATATTTTGTTCTTGCTAATTTAAGCTTCTCATCATCACGTATGTATATTTTTCTTGGTCGTATTGTACACGTTTTTGAGCTTGTTCTTGTTCATAACGACTCATAACAAATTCTTCAGATGAACGAACATCGTTATATACATAAATATACAGTCACCAATTCTTATTATATGTCTTTCTACTTAGTGGCGCATCCAAGGGGGTGCTGAGCACCCCCACCGACTTTTTCCTGGTTACGCTACTATTTCTACTTCTGTTGTTTCTAGAAAGATGAAATATTTCAGATTACGATTTTTTGATTACTCCAATTAAAAAGTGGCCACTTTTTTCAAAAATACAGAATAATATTTTTAATAATATTTTTTTCCGCTTTTATATTAATTAACTTAAATTTCGCCCCCAATTTAGTAAGCTACGTTTGAGAAAATCTTATAGTTTTGTACAATCGAGTTGTGTATTTTCACAAACTTCGCCTGTAGAGAAAAGCGTTCTCTTCACAATGAGAAATATGACATTTTTTCATGCAAGTACAACTGATCTACCATATCTCCAAAAGAAGACTTAAAAGTAGTTAAAATGAGTATATCGTTTTTTAATTAAGTTTTCAAAGTTTTCTAAGAATTACTTCCCACACTGAATCGTAGAACGGTTAATTTATTTTAGTTCGAAAAAAGAAAAAAAATCTCTGAGAGAACATCTTGAGATTTCTTCTTTTTTTTTCTTTTTTTTTACAGTTTTTTACTTTTAGTAAAAAAAGATAAAAACCAAAAATTCACTTTTAACATCTGACACAATTAAGTGTTTCTAATTTGATTTCAAGCCATTTTGACATTTCTAACTTGTGAACTAGAAACAAATTGTGCCTCTGGTTTTCAGACACGTTCACAGAGTGTGAACTGAAAACTATTTTACCAGCACGATTTGAAACCGGACGTGACACGTGAGTTTGCTAAAATCTCAGTCAAAATTATATGTAATAAAAAAAATTCATTTCTCATTGTAGAAAGTCATTCTTCAGATTAACAAAATGTTTTCTAGTCCATTTTATTTTCTTTCCATTGCTATATAAAAAGGTTTTCTACAGTATAAAAATATGTACAGAGATATCGTAGCTGTCAAAAAAAGCAGTATATGAAGCGTCGAATCCCTTATTCTATATTCATTCGACAGTTCAAACCTAAGTAATTTTTTTTTTTTTTAATAATAGGTTTTTTTAACGTACGACATTGTAGAAGTTTTCTCGTTTCTTGAAAACGAGAAAATAGTCAAATAGTCGTCATTATAACGAATAATTTAATGTATATTATATTTAATAGTAGATTATTTTTTGTGTTCGTAAAAAAGAAAATAAGACAAGGAGGTATAGTTAGTTATAGACAATTTTCATTTGTTTATTTAATGTCTATTTTGATAACATTTTTCAAAAATATTTTTTCTACTCATTGAAGTCAAAACATGCTCAAGATCATGTTTACATATTTAAAATAAAAAGTATTTAAAAAAAAAAAATGATCTATAAGTCGAAATGTCGGTCGTTGAGAAAAATTTAAAGTATTTTAATTTTAAAAATAGAATTTTATGACGTCTCTTTTTTATTTCGAGTACAAGAAAAAAGAAAAAAAGAATATGAAAAAAGCTAATTTAAAAATAATTCAGCATATTTAAACTCATAGTCTTTATTCAATGACTAATTAAGATGCCGGATTTGATCTTGCTTTTAATAAAAATAATAATGAAAATATATTCAATTGATGTAGGATGATCTTAGGCTACATTCATCACATACAAAATAATAATAAAACAAAAATTGTTGTCACTTTATTTCCTTTTCTTTTCTTTTCAGAACTAATCACCACACATAGTTATTACCATTGTGTCCGTTATATATGCAAATAAACATTACAATGGTCTATACATCAATCGAACAATTTTCTCAAGGTACACTTAACATATTGTACATAACAATTGGTTTGTTTTCTTATTCACATTAATGTTATAATTTATTTGCCTTTTTTAATAATGACCGAGTAAGTTAATAATAATCACAACAATAATCAATGTTAACATCAAACATATAATAATAAAAATTTTGTTTTCATTTTTTAGTTTTAATTTAAATATTACGATGAATTCATCAAATGCTGCTACTGAAGCAGTTTGGAAAACATTAGGAACATTTTATAAAATTATCTATCGTGGTTATTTTACATTTTTAATTGTTTTTGGTACATCATTTAATATATTAGCAGCAATTATATTATTAAGACCAAAATTACGACGTTTTTCAACATGTCGATATATGGCTGTTTGTTCAATATTAAATGTTGGTGTTTTATTAACAAATACACTCTATATGATGTTAGTGATGGGATTTAATATTGATATAAGAGGAACAGTATTTTGGTGTAGAATGCATGTATTTATTTCACAATGGTTTCGCGGTTTTGCCAGTTGGACACTTGTTATCGTTGCAATAGATAGATATAAAAGATCAAGAAGTTTAAGACCAAAAACATCATCAAAGAATAATAGTAATAGTGAAATAATAATTGTATGCATAGCGGGTTTAATATTAATTTTTCCTAATATTCATTATTTAGTACTAATTGGAGACTATGTGAAATTAGAGTCAGATGGACAAATAGTTAATCATTATGCTTGTACATTTCTTAAAAATAATACAAATTCTCTTCACAGTTGGCTAGCATCATCTAATGCATGGTTAGAATTAATTACTATTATATTTATTGTAAGTAATAATATGTATATTTCTATAATTGTATAATCAAAAAATATGACAATTCAGTCATATAGAGCTCTAAAATTTAATCTTATTAGAAAAACCAACAAAAACAAAGTTGATATCTAATCAATATGATGAAAATATTTTTACTTTTAAAGTTAACAATTACAAAGAAATATATTCTTTAATTTAAGTGGTAGCATATTAGTAGTATGTACTTTTTCAAAGTATTTTTAATCCTATATCGTCATATTAATTTGTATTTAACACGATTAGAACAAGAGTAAAAAAATTGTAAAATCAATGTGTTAGAACTCATTGAATAATCATTTTATATTGTGTGTGCGTGTAGGTATATTCATTCACACTGTATAAAATAAAGTGTGTTAAAAAGTGTATAAATGACGTAGGTATTCATGTAACACCAAGAAAGTGTGTATTTTTTTTTATAGATGCACAATTTCATTATGTGATAGTTTTAGATGTGTTGAGAAAAATTTTTTGTAATTGAGTTTATATGTGTAAAGAGGAGAGAAAAAGCAAAACTAATTTAAAAATCGTAATCAGCATGTTGAAAATATACATGCTGCTATTTCCATCTAAAACGGACGCGAAAGACATACAATAAGAAAAATAATCGATTAGAAAACCCTCCCTAAATAGAAGATCCTCATCGGCCTCGTCATGTAAAAGTTGAAATAGAAGACCCCCTGTTTACAAGATATTTTTTAGAAAAAGAATATCAGTTCTACTGCTAACAAAACGATAATTTGGGAAAACATTTTTTTGAGAACACAATACAAGGCCTCGCTAAAATCTTTAAAACTCAGGACCAATTAGAAGACCCGAAAATGTCTAATATGTTAGCCAGTGAAATGACTGATCTGGCGTTTACCTTTTGTAAGTCATTTCAATACATTAGTTTTTTATAGTGCAACATAATGTTCAAAGTTTGACAAACTGTCAACAGCAATAGTGAGTGTATCAGAATAATGCGCATATTCATTTTTGACTTTTACTCGTGCACTATGAAAAATGCAAGATCTTATTTTGTTTACTCTCTTTAGTAATGAAAAATTTGTTCAATTTTTCTTGTGTTCATAGAGACTTCTTATCAACGAAAAACGATATATTCTGGCAGTAAAAAGTTTTATTTGAAGCTCGAAGTTTCATCTGTTATTTTAACTATTCTAAATAATAATTCATCATCAATTTTCGATCTTTATTATAAAATTTAGGATAGATTGTAGATTTACTTTAGTTTAATAGAAAAATCGTTGTTAACTCTTTGCCTTCTTTATTCTAGCCAAGTATTTTAACATTAATATTTAATATTTTTATTATTAAAAATTCATTTATAAGTTCCATGCATAATGAACATTTACAATCTCGTTCAAGATCTCGTACAAGACGTGTTACCACAATGTTATTAGCATCAAATATTGGATTTTTGGCTCTTGTATCTCCAGCTCAAATATTTTATGCATTAACATTTGATCCTGTTCAAATAAAATCGCATGAAATAAATTTTTTTAGTTATATGATTAAAGCTCAATTATATCAATGTTTAATTAATACTTATTATGCAATGAATTTTGTACTATGTTTTGCATCGTCATCTATTTTTAGACGAGAAATAAAAAAATTTATTGTTAATAATCATTTAAATGGAAGACTCGATACAGCATCAAATAATCGAAAGAGAAGTACCGAGAGAGAATCAGAAACAGCAATAATTTTGGGAAAAAAACGTCTAACTGAATCAACAATTGACACTTAGTAACATTAAAAATAATTTCTTAATCATGTCTATATATAATATATTGTCATATCTAACTTTTGGTGAACAATGTACATTATGATTCTATTTTTTCATTTATAATGCCATTATTTATCATTCTGATCATTGCATCTGACCAATGTTAAGTGTTTTGTTGTTTATTTCTTGTTTACTTTGATGATTTTGTTATTATTGCTATAAATTACTTTAAATTTATTCAAACTCTAATAGGAATTATTTTTTTATTTCCTTATATGTGTAGATACTGTTGTATTTTTTGTTTTGAAAGTTACATACGTATGCTTATTGAAAAGCATATTGTATCAGTGTTAATAAAAAGATTCTAATGCTTATTTATTTTACACAATAATCACTAACGAGGAAAGGTCTTCAGATGCTTAACTCTGCTTTCTATGATATTGATCATATTACTTCTTTCAACAGTTATGAATTTTGTTTTATTCTGAAGGAACATTGTGTGCAGTAATAGTAAAAATTCTGTAACCTAGTCAAGACGAAACATTACGAGCTAAAATTTTCTTCTATACTTGTGCCAGTAGTCTGCTAATATTACAGAAAATTTGAGTGTTATATCTTTCTAAATTCGCCAGTTATTGAATTTTTCTTCTTGAAGGCAACACTGTTTTCCTAAAACAAGAGAAAATCCTAAAAAATCCAGGACAATTCTATTGTTTCTCGTTTGAGATACTTAGGGTTGACCAATAGTTCGTAGAACGGTGATTCCGCCCTCCCCTCCTCGCACCGTGATCAAAACTTTTGGTCAGCCCTAAGTATATTCTGATAACGCTGGAAATTCTCTATCATCCTATATATTTGTCTACCGTCCTGCATTTATCTATTGGAAAAATAACTTGAGTACAATGAAGACATCCTCAGTTGACAAGCGTGCCTGCATGATAGTCAAATTATTCTTCAGCACAGAAATGCAAGATAGAATAAAAATATACAGGATGATAGAGAATTTGAAGCTCTATCAGAATGTTTAATTCCTTTTAGAAAGATTTATTTCCATAGTATCTATAATTTGAAAAAGC
>CAJNOQ010007660.1:0-12036 GCA_905250885.1 Didymodactylos carnosus
CTGTCTGACAAAGCGACGCACATTTATTGTGGTTAAGTCTATGTGAAATGCTACTTAAAGCAAGTAGTCGCATGGATCTGCCTCGACCTTCTAGTGTATTAAATAGAACTGTGTTGAGACTCAGTGATGCGGTCGACGACTACTTTTCAAAATGAGTGAAATTATTTCCATTGCAAAACACGCGTTCTACTCATATTGCACAAATACTTCTCGATGAAGTTATTTGTCGTTCTGGATGCCCAGTAAAGATCATCTCAGATAACGCTCCGCAATTTATTTCGAAAGTAGTTGAAGAAACTCTTCGTATTCTCCAAATAAATCATCGCCAAACTGCCTTATATCACCCGTAAGCTAATCTATCAGAGCGAGCGAATAATATGCTCAAAACCATGATAAGAGCTTACGCTCAAAGTGATCGACGTGCCTGGGATACAAAACTTCCTCAATTGGCTTTCGCTCTTAGGACGGCGATAAACGATAGCACTGGAGAATCTCCTACCTTCCTGATGTTCGGTCGCGAACCTCGTTTATCGATAGATGTACTATTTGGTTCAATAAATCCATCTGACGATCATCCAGCCAATGATCGAAATGTTCGGGTCTATCGTGATCGACTTACAGCTAACCTTTTACCAGCATTTCATTTTGTACGAGAGCATCTCGAAATCGCACAACAAAATCAGCGTTCATCCTACGACATCGTAGAGATGTGCATTTTGAGTTGGTCGATCTTGTGATGATGACTAGATAGTGCACTCGGTAAATGGAAAGCACCTAAGTTGGATCCTCGATGGGTTGGACCATTTAAGATTATGGAAAAGATTACATCCCTAAATTATCAGTTAACTTCCTTAGCTGGTAATCGGTGGTGGAAATAATACATGTTCAGCGCTTAAGACCATATTACTCTCTATTTCAAATTCCTTCTTTATAAGTCGAGATTAAGCAGTAAAACACACAAATAAATCAAAACAATAAGAAAACATTGCGTTCGTTTTGAGAAAGTTTTCGAACAACAGATTTTCAAAAATAATAACATCAGCCACATTTAAAAGAACACAAAAATTTCGTCGTTGTCGTCGATTAGTTGTGTCAATAAATAATTAGTGGCGACAACAATAACTCTGTGGTCACCATAATGTATGTCGCTGAATAATCCAAGACCGAATCGATTATTCAGTGTTGGATAACGAATTGCTAGATATGCAGCAATACGTTGGTCACGACACAGAACAATTAAACGACGACCGGCGGATCCTGCACTGTTAATTCGTTGAGCTAATAATTCTTTTTATACCGTCATTTCTTGTGCGTTCATTATACCCGATAGATTACAAGTTAGTGGAAGAGATGAAACGAATTATATTTTGATAAGAAGAGGTAAAGAGTGTGTTCAATTTTATGTGAGAAGTGAGAGCAGAAAGACTGTATATGAATGTGTCACTTATCAACACTTCGCGTCGTTCATCCATTTTACTCTTTTATCGATATTGATCACATGCTTTCTTTTTCCTTTATTCCTCTCTCTTTTTCAAAGCCAAAATAGAAACATCAAACACTGTCAGTTGTATAGCTAGTTTTATGTCTCCGAGCTGATAATTTCCTAGTTTTATGTAACGCGAACAAAACCTTTTCTATAGTGTGAACGTTCGCAGTTTCGGGAACTACTTTGATTCGAGGTCGAATCTTCTCACTCTAGGTAGGGAGGAGATGTAACGGTCACGGAGGCTCCGTTACATGAAAACTGCGGAAAATACATGAAAATCTTAATCCGGCTGTAAGGATCAATGAGCTTGTAGCTATATGAAAAGATGAATACTAGAAACAACTTGTAATACAGTCGCGAACCTTTTGGTGTGCGCGTTCCATGTAAATGAGAGTGTAGCTGTTTCTATACTCCGAATGGCTGCACTCCATGCATAGAAAACATCTATCACCCTCATCCCTCCTATATTTCAACTTTCGTACTTTAAGCGCATAAATTATTTAGAGAAAAGATTCGAATCGAAATTATTAATCGTTATTGTTTTCCGTTCTTGTGGGTAGTGGGTAGTGTACGTCACAATGGTGATGTATACTATACAGGAAAATGAGCGACTCCTGCCCCCACAGTTCCAGGTTCACTCTGACCCGGAGTGATAGTACCTGTAAGGGTCCCTTGCCTGGGGTCACAGGTGGTCTTTGGAAGCTGGCAAAGATACGTTTGAGTTATGCGGAAGAACTGCCATAGTATGGTCAACGGATATCTCAAGCATGCAGATGGCAGATGAACTCATCTACAGAGTCAATGGGATACTGTAAAACAGAGCTTAGGGAGTGCTATTCCCAAAATAGTCTGTACAACGGGCGAGGAAAGCAACGGGAAACTACCTCGTCTTTTTTTTCCCCTAGACAAGGCACATGAATGACAACAATTAGGAAAACAAACGCTAACGACGTTAACGGGACCTCTGGTTCAACCAGAGATGTCGCGTCCGGCAGTGGAAGTAACAAGGCTTCCAAGGTCGTCATCCGGCGAAACCCTTGCGACACGCTGAAGATCGGTACTTGGAATGTGAGAACAATGTTGAAGAAGGAGAAGATTGAAAATGTTAAGATAGAGATGGCAAAAAATAACCTAAATGTGCTGGGATTAGCAGAAGTGAGATGGAAGGAACAAGGTGATTTCTGGTTAGAGAAATATAGGATCATTCATTGTGTTAATGCAAAAGCAGGTGCAAATGGTGTGATTATTATATTAGATGAGAAAACAGGAAAGCGAGTCAAGAAAGTGGTTCAACACAGTGACAGACTCATACTAGTGAAAATAGAGGCGGAACCAGTGGATATCGTAATAGTACAAGTCTATATGCCTACTTCAGCAAGTGACGACGAAGAAGTGGAAAAGGTTTATGAGCAAATTTATGAACTAGTTGCAATAGAAAAAGCCAGTGACTATTTAATAATCATGGGCGATTGGAACGCTGTAATTGGTGAAGGCGTTGATGGAAAGTAAGTTGGCAATTTTGGACTGGGAAAGAGGAATGAAAGAGGAGAGAAACTAGTAGAGTTCTGTAGAGAAAAGAAACTGATGGTGACAAACACCTGGTTTATGCAAGAAAAGAGAAGGAGATACACATGGAAGAGCCCTGGTGGAAAAGATCGGTATCAACTGGATTACATTCTGGCAAATCAAAGATTCAGCAATAGCGTGAAGAAGTCATGTAGTTATCCAGGAGCAGATGTTAACTCAGATCACAATTTGGTTATGATGAAAGTAAGAGTAAAATTAAAAGTACTCAAAAAGGCCTCGGTCCGTAGAAAACGGAATCTGGAGCAATTGAAGCATGATAGTGGGGGTTTTCGGAATGAGATTGAATGTAGGATGGAGAAGATGAAGGGACGAAAATCGATAAATGAAAGCTGGAATTATCTGAAAGAGAGTATCATAGAAAGTGCAAAAGTAACCATAGGATATGACCATAGGACTAGAATTAAGAAACCATGGATAACCGATGAAATGATTGGAAAAATGGAAGAGAGAAGGAAATAGAAAGGTATTAATACTGAAGATGGAAGAAAGATGTATCGAAAATTGAATAATGAGCTCCGGAGAATTACTGACAAGGCAAGTGAGGATTGGTGGAAAAGGAAGTGCAATGAACTTGAGTTGCTTAACAAACAGGGCAAAGCAGACTTAGTATATTCGATGGTGAAGAAGCTGACAGGTAGCAAGAAAGCCCAAAGTAATATTCATACGATAAAGAATAAATATGGCACGCTACTAACAGATCCGAAGTTAGTGAGACAAAGATGGAAAGAGTATATTGAAGAACTGTACGACAAAGATGGTAAGCCCACGGAGGAAGAGATAGATTTAGAATGCTCTACGAAAGATGCTTGGAACACGGCTAAGATGTTTATATCCGTTTCGTGGACTTTGAGAAAGCCTTTGATAGAGTAAACTGGAAGAAACTGATGGAAATATTGAAGAAGATTGGAGTTGATTGGAAAGATCGAAGGCTCATCAAGAATTTGTATCTAAATCAAGAAGCTATTGTAAGAGTGGCAGACGGAATGTCAGAACCGGCAGTAATTGGGCGTGGAGTAAGACAAGGCTGCCTGCTTTCGCCGTTACTATTTTCAATCTACGCTGAAATGGTGATGATAGAAGCGATGGAAGATGTCAGTGCAGGAATCAAAGTTGGAGGTGAACTACTGAAAGACGTAAGGTTTGCAGACGACCAGGCAATGGCAGCCAGCTCAGAAGAAGATTTGCAGAAGTTGATGGACTCACTTGTTAAATCTAGTGAAAAGTTTGACATGAAGATTAATGTTAAGAAGACGAGGACGATGGTAATTTCAAGACAAGGTGGTAAATTGGTTAACATTATTATTAATGGACAAACAGTAGAGCAAGTGACAAAATTCAGATATCTGGGAGCCCTAATTACCGAAGATGGAAGATGTGCTGCTGAGATAAGAGCAAGGATTGCAATGGCAAAAGATGCTTTCAATAAACGTAGAGAACTACTCACGCAAAGAATGGACAAAAAGTTGAAGAAAAAGATTATTAAAGAGGTGGTGTGGAGTGTAGCACTTTATGGCTCTGAGACTTGGACGATAATGTCAGACGAGATGAAACGATTGCAAGCTTTTGAGATCTGGATATGGAGAAAAATGGAAAAGATAAGTTGGAAAGATAAGAGAACGAATGATCAAATTCTGGTGCAAGTGGGAGAAAAGAGGAAATTGCTAGGAGTGATAAAAAGAAGAAAGATAATGTGGATTGGTCACATTCTAAGAGGAAATGGTCTTTTATTGGATGTAATAGAAGGTAGAATCGAAGGAAAGCGGCGACAAGGAAGAAAAATGATGCTTGATGATTTGAAAGAAGGAGACATAAATGCCTACAAAGTGATGAAAGAATACGCTCAAGATCGATTATATTGGAGAAATTATATCCTGAAACCTGCCCTAGGGCAGAAAACCAATGATGAAAACCAATGATGATTGTTTTTCCGGTACGAAAACAATAATTGTTAACAATTGTTAATTTAATTTTCATTATTGATAATTGTTTCTTTAGTTAGAAAACATTAACTTGTAACCAACTTTTATTTTCGATCATTATGTACATTTTTTGGTGGTCTAGTTCAGACATACTTTTTATTTAGTTTTTCTTTAGTCAAATGCTTGAGTAATAAAATATTATTACTATTATTATTTTTTTTGAAAAATTGTCCTATAGGTTAAGTAAAGGGCATCTTCCGATTTCTTTTTGCGGACATAATATAAGATCACTGATCTTCTATTCTGTGGAGGGGATTAGAAGGCCATGGTCTTCTATTTGGCTTTCAGGTCATATAATCGGGAGTGGTCTTCCAATAGGAGATGGTCTTACTGAAAACCAAAGAGCAAATACTTTTTGTTAGTTTCATCCGTTACATATATGTAAAACGACAATTTCTTATGGCTTAATGTTTATAATTCGAATATATTATTATTATTAATTATTATTATTATTATTATTAATTATAGTTATTACTTCCTTTTACATTTCAATCGTTTATGTAGGATGAAACTAGACAAGATACCGGTGAAAATGCACAATGGGTCTCATATACAAAATTTTGTATAATAGTAAAGGCGGTAAGGGGAATGGCGAGATACAAGTAAGAAAGCAGATAAAGAGAATTGGAATATTTTCTGGAATTTTTTAAGTGATGTCAGCTCTTAGTTTCCCATTGCCGGTACTTATCTACTTCACCGCATAAGGGCGGTTAAATCTAAATAGTATTTTTTTATCTTGTCTTTTTGTAAGTTTTGAATACAACCCCTAGGATAGTATGAAGTGATATTTGATTACTTAAAAAAAGAAAATGTTTCTGTTAATAGGAAACAGCTGTTTCAAAATTCGAAAAGTTAGCTGTTAGTACGGATGATAAACTTGGATTAAAGTATTTGTAAGTGTTGCTGCACTATTTAATAAAATAAATAAATAAAATGACATACACCAAATGATCGATAAATGGAATCCTTTGAAGTCTTTAGGGAGTGGAACAATCTATCTGTCACTATTAAATCAAATAAAACTCTGAAACTTTTTATATCATTGCTGAATGAATCGCAATTCTTAACGCCTGCTACATACCGAATACATAATGTTCCAAGAGAAGCTGATATTCCCTTTCATCAACTGGCGGACGCATTTTTCGCAATTGAATGCGGATTTCTATAAAAATCATTATCAGATATGGATCTTTGTGAGTGCGGTGAGGTTGAGACGAGAGATCATCTAGTCCGTTGGACTCATTATATCGACATAGAAATGGTCGGTCGATAAACCTAAGGAATGTAGTGCACGACGAACCATTCATTCTGTCTCTCTTAATCCTCGATACCTCAGTAAAAAAAGACAAACTCATATCGATATGCCACTCAATGATCAGCTTTACAAAAGTTACTAAACGTGTCGATAAACCAGACCACTACCTCACTCCACCCCACCTCCACGATCATCTTTTCTCATTTTCTCTTCCTCTCTCCATATTGAACTTGAAGATATTCTTCTTCTTCGTAATCAAACAATTATTTATTGATCATATTTATATGCCGGTATTTAAGCACGTTTTCACCGTTTTAACACAGACGTTTCTCCTTCATCCGTATGCATATAAAAACCTTTCTAAGCGTCTTCAAGAAGAGTGTTGTGCATCGATAGATAAATACTATTCTAAAATCTATGAGAAAGTAACTATTTCATCGATTAGTTGGTGATCAGTAGTTAGAAATACCCTTGCGGGACATATATCAGAAAATTTAGTACAACATGAAGTTTTATTACAGTGACGTTTTTGACACTTTACCCGGTCGGTGACGATGAAGGTGTACGTACCTTTCACATATGCACTTTAATACGTGTCCCTCGACGTAAGTCGTGTTCTAAAGGGTGATCTTCTATTGCGGTCAAATTTTGTCGCCTGCTAGTAGTACAGCGGTAACCCCCACGTACTTGAAGTCCATCCCCTATTAGAATATCTCAGCGAACAACTCACGAGGAAACCTTTCCAAAACTTTTTCTAAATAAGCTACGATTGTACCCCGCGAAATTCTGATCAAAATGAGATATATTCCAGCTCTAAATGACCTTTCTTTTCATAGTTATAGACTTTACAAGAAAAGCCCTAAAAACTGTCACCTCAGAGCTACAGAAAGAAAAAGAAAAATTGAATTTAGGGCTTTTCTTGTAAACTCTATAACTTTGAAAAGAAAGGTCATGTAGAGCTGAGAGAATGATTTCCTCATGCAAATTAATTTGTTTTTTTCCTTTTTCTTTCTCTTACTTTGTTGCTCCACTCTTTCAGTCAAGAAGTATAAGTTCAAAAAACAACGTGTTCAATAGTTTGGTTGATGTTGCTGAAAACAGATAGATTTTTTCTACTGTACCTGCATCGATATGTTAAATACATATGTTGGTAAAGAATTATTACAGTACTAAAATAATTAAGTACAAAAGATTTGCCTTCCTCTTTTTGAACTTTTAGAGTTGGCAATCTGGATCACAACATCGGTTACCTATCATTCATAATAATAGAAAATGTAGCCAAATTTAATTGGAGATGAAGTGAGAATACAACGTCATTCTATTATATTCGTTTTTATCATAATACTACGCAATATATATATTTCTCTTTCCAACGTTGCACGTGTGTTTTGATCTTGTGTAGATAAAAAAAAGGAGTAGAACAAATAAAAACTTTCACATCTTTCGTTTTATTCTTCTTTCTTCGTTCTGTGTGCATCTGGACATAAGCGCGATACTAAAGTATAAAAAAATGAAAGGTGAGAATAAGAAATTTAGGGACAAGTAAATCAATATTATTTTTATGCTTTTTAAGATATTTTCATCAAACCTATTCGAAGTTCGGTCCTTAGATCCCGTCGTTAGATATAGTTAGGCCTAGGCAAGATCGTAGAAGTCAACTACATTTTCATTTTTGGAAGAGGTGTGCAAGAGCGAAATAAAAATGAGTAGACACTGAATATTCAGTCCTTTTCTGCATCTTGTCGCTACACATATGAAAGAACCAATAGTCAGTGATCATTATAGAATTTTCACAGATATCATCGTATATCTAAACCTAATATCCATAAGAATTTTTATCCATAAATTTGAACGGATGATATTTTATAAAATTCTTATAGTTTTCTTCATTCTTAACATTCTAATTGATCGAGCTATGGATAACAAATTATGCATATCATAATATTTACCAAACAACGAATAATTTTCAAAACTATTGACTTTTAACTTTTAAATGCTGTATTTTATGGCATTGACAATATTTTGCATCATACCATTGTATTTATGTATACGCAAAATCGTTTAAAATTACTGAATAACTAATGTTAATATTTACATCATTTTATCTTGTATTTATTACAACAATATTATTTATAGTTATTTTAACATTGTTAGAAAAATTATGTCAAACGACAACATATAAGAAAAACTATATTTATTTCCAACAGAATGCACGATATTTTGTTGGCTGGAATAATTTAATTTACTCGATTTTTAGCTGTTTATTCACCATTATATTAATTTATTCATACTATTTGAGTTATAATTATGATAGAGTATCAATATTATTATACATCTATCTTTGTTCTAAATTATACGAATATTTAGATATAATATTTGTTGTATTGATGCGTGGAACAATAAGTCGACATTTTCGTGTTCATCATTTATCAACATTAATTGTTACGTGGATAAGTATTTATTCAATAGAACACCATTTAATTAATCTATCCTGGCTAATTATTCCAACAATTTTATTGAATACTTTTCATCATATAATATTATATTTGTATTTATCATTAACGGATAAAACAATGAATGGAATCAATTATAAACTTAAACTTGGCCAATTATTACCAATAACAGGCTCATTACAGTTAGTCATGAGTTTAATATCATCGATCTATATAATCAATCATTTACACGGTCAATTAAATTATAATCAAATTTTAAGCCAACTATTTGTTTTAATTATGTTTATGACTTACTCGTGGCTTCATTATCAAGATGTAAAGCTGTTTATAAAACAAAAACATACATAAATGTATGTAGCACACCAAAAACTAAAGTTAGCACGGAAAAACATTTTCAAGACGATCCCAAATCATATTAAATGCACTCACTTATTTCCAACTTACAAAGCGTGTTATCTCATCAGAGATACATTAGAAGCCTAACATTTGATGTGTACGTGCAAGATGATGGCCTTTCTTCCTAAACGAGATTTAGTCTTGTTAGATGAACGGCAGCAACGCGAGAGTAAAGACTAATACTAGTAATGTACTCACTAGATAAACTTTCTACAGATATTTGTAGGGTATATTAACGCATTTTATATAGACTTTTAGCTTGTTGATGAAGGTTATTAGCTCTGGAAGGTTCTAAATGACGAAAACTCGTGTGACTAAAGGCTAATAGAGCCGTATTTTTGATTTTATTGAAAGCCTGCATGATCTCACAATATACTTTTAAGTGTGGATAAAAAGGACTGACATGCTAAGAGAGAAGGTAGTTCATTCCTATCTCTTTGTGTTCGTGGAATAAAATACGCCTTAACTGACTTCGTTCGAGAAGTATTCGGTGGTTTATCTAGTGACAAAGCATTTGATAAATGTTTTGCCTTTTACCACTCTGGAATTTTATTTGAACGATATGAAGTGATAGAGGCTTCTCAAACTTGATAAACATGATTTTAATGATAGTATTAGATATCTGATATGAACCGTTCATTACACCATTGACCAAACGCCTCCTTCGATCAGTGTACACCACATTTCCATCACATGGAAAATAGGACATGCCTGTGAAACAACGTATTTCTGAAGAAAAGTCCAAACTCGTTTTATTCTTCACAGGCTTTTAACCTTGACGTATAGAAGTACCTCTTTTTCTTTACTTCCTTTCCTGTCAAATGACCATAAAAATAAAGCAAATAAATCTTACGTGAAATAATGCCAATATACATAGTATATTATGTTGCTTCAGTCTTACATAAAAATAGCTGCTTTCGAATGGGAGGATACTGCTTATTCTATGTGTCAGATTTGCCATTAATTTTCTAACTTTTCTTGTTCCTGCTAATAGTGCATGTTTACATTTCATATTTTGTCAGATGTTCAAACATTTTTCTTTTTCTATTCTAAGCTATGATATAGATTTCTCCTTGGTGAAAAAATTCGACTGTATAATGAATCAGAAGAGATTTGTGGTATTTTGGATTTTGTTAGCTATTAGTATGTGGTGTTATGGACTACTTTTACGTTTTTACGATGTAAACATTTCACTTCTGCAACATTTATATCAAGAAATAATTCATTTATTGATGAAGAAAACCAAAATGATTCACTATCAAAACGACAGAATATATCACTGGCACGACTGCGTGAGTGCTTCGTCGTCGTTACAGTTTGTGCTCGTAATGTTGAACAGCATATATCATTATTTCAACAATTATTTCAAATGAAAGCTAGGCTCTTTTGAGCTTCTGTAATTTCTCAGAGAATTTTGAATAGAGCAGAAGTTGAATGCATGATAATCCTCTCGGTCTGACTAGAGTGTTATCCCGTAACTCGTCAATCCTTGCCCGCTTCGCTGCTGATATTCTAAAACGGTCTACTGCCAATTCCTCATTCCTAGTCGACTTATAGAATATGAGAGGCCAGCTGCGAATCGCAGCTGGCCTCTCATCCACAAAATCTTCAGGAGATTTATCCTTTGGACACCGTTGAGGCAAATTTTTTATTATTATATCATTCTGTTCCTTAAACTATCAAAGTACGAAATCAATCCTTGCACGAAACTAGAATCACATTGACTTCGTATTTTCCTTGTAACGATGTGCTGTTTTTTTATTTCGTTGATAGAAGGAGAAAAACAGACAGACAGTGTGCGTATATTATCNTTCTTGTTCTCTTTTAACGTACATAATAGATATACAACACAAGTCAATCAGTCATTTCTTAACTTTTTAACGCAGTGCTACGAGTGTTTTTCTACCAGTATTTTTTGGGTTTTGTTGTAGTTAATGGAATCAGACCAACTATTTGACTATTGTCATCAGTTAGTACACAGCAGTTTTCTAGAGAAGAAGAGCATTCGGAGAGGAAAATCTACTTTTTTGTCTCAAAGTTGAACTATTTTCTGCTTGACGGTAGAATCGAAAGGGAATATTCTTTCTGGGACAATGCATCAAATCACAAGTCTTCTTCCGTCAGTAGGTTCAGTTAAATATCTTGACTGTGCAGAGATCTCAGAATGAAAAGTCACATCAGTGAGAGAAATGCACAAGGTTGAAGTATCACAGATTGTGGGTTACCTCGGGGTAAGATCGCTTTGCCGTTTGAGTCTTTCAGAATGTAGCAACGATCATTTCGACCCTGTCTGATGCACAGAGGATAGCGGCACAGCCAGAGCACCTCAATCACAGGACGCTAGATTGGCTCTAGCAACGCACTGATCCGAGTGTCAAGTATCTGTAACTACACATGCACTGGAAGTTCAAGCCTGAATGTTTTCTTCACATACGGCAAATGCTACCTTATTGGTACAACTCACAGATGAAACACAAATACAGCCTCTCTCACTTCTATTCTGAGATCCAATGGCAGTAACATTTCGAATCAGAATTGAAAAATACATCAACAAAAATACATCAAGAACCTAAAGATACATCTGAGATGAAACTTCTCACTGGTATAAACAATATCATACTTTAGATGAGCAAATTAATAATAGTTCAACTTTGTGATATCGAAATGAAATGCAGTTTATAACTCAACACAAAGAAAATAAATTGCTGTGTACTCTGAAGGAGGTGTTCTAGGAGAAAATCTCTAATTATTTCATGTTCTCGAAGAAAATACCTAGTAAAACATGATGAAATTTGGTGGAAAAGAGATTAAACCATCGAAAGAGCGTAGTGCAAGGGTTGACGAGTTACGGGATAACACTCTAGTCAGACCGAGAGGATT
>CAJNOQ010007661.1:0-12035 GCA_905250885.1 Didymodactylos carnosus
ACTAGAGAAGAAAACAAAGTGGAAATTTTAGAAAGCAAAGTGGTTCGCAACGTGGTTTTTTTTACGTTCAAAGTGGAAAACAGAGTGGATTTCATTTTTACAAAGTGGAAGACCACTTTGCTCTCATGGGGACCACTAATCATTAGAAACACTGGATGTTACTTAGTTCTATCCCTTGTACACTTTTTATGCTACATTTTTCTACAGTGTGAGACGGGTGTCCGTCATCGTATGATACCCACAAAGATGAATTCAGTTGATAATCATTCACCGCAATGTTGAAAGTTAATCCGAATCTCAGATGAAAATATGTCCGGATATCTTGAGATCAACACGAAAAACTTCGAAAAATTATTCGCAACCTGCCATGAATTGAAACCATCCTTGCTTTTTAACGATCACACGCGTCGATGACCGTCAAAGTGTTACGGTGATGGGCATGGTTGTACAATCACATTTTTTCTGATGTCAGACCAAAAGCATGGAGTGATCATACTAAAAGCCTAAACGGTCATGGTACAAATCTGGCATTGAATTTTTGCCGTAGCACTTGTAACACTTACCGTTTACTTTTTTGAAGTGATCGAGATACTTTAGAAAGGCAGTCGTCAGTTAAGTTATCGAATTCTCTATACCTATTTAGCAACATGATTCATCGATAACCTTAACAGGCGAATGGAAAATTATTTCTGTCAATAGAATACGAATCTGAGTCCCTCATTATACTGTTATTTCTTACTTTTCCCACTAAATTTTTACTTCAAAACACCTCAAAGCAAATAAGCAATCAACTTAAATCTTAGTTTTACGAGGCTGATAAATAATAGATGGCAGTGAAGTACCGAGTACAAGTCGAGATGTATGAATGGAATTCAAAAATCAATGCAAAATATTTAGTTACTTTATCATTCATTCTGCTACCATGCAGTCGTTACTTATGCTGCTTTCTCACAACTTAATCAGCTGAGCACTGCTTAGCACATACGACATACATATGTACACAACTTTTGAGATTGAGGATTCGTTTCATTTTTTTCCACTCCGAACGCTATACTAATCGGTCATATGTTTGATGATTATTATGTTATATATTCATTATCAATTTTCTCTAGGTCGACTGCTCTGTTTTTTTTTATCAAAGACCGTCGACGGACGAAAACCGATTTGACTTTATTTTTTGTCAATATGTTTCATGTACTCATTTCTTTCTACCAGTTGTTCTGTACAAGAACTCTTTCCCACATTCTAGATTTTGCTCGTCTTGCAAACAAACGTGTGAATATAAATTTTTTATTCTTTAATCGTGCTTTGTAATTAGGAAAAAAATAGTATTATTACAGTAAGTAATAGAATATATTGTAATACTTAATTTTTCCTGACCGAGAAAGAATAAAGCTAAACGCTCATATCCTAAGCGAGAAAATCCAGGCATTTTTGTTTCAAAATAATAGAAACCAATCAAAAGTTGTTAAAGCTGTTTTTCTGCGCTTTGTTTTCATTGCTGATAAGCTCAAACGCTCGAGCTGTTATATTTTTCTTCTCTTGCAGAATGTCAGCACAAAAGACCACCAAATTTGATGAAGTATGGGAAAAACTATTGACTGGTATTCGTCAAATATATGATCACCAAGCTATGCAACCACCGGCTTGGATGGAGTTATATACTCACGTTTACAATTATTGTACATCAACAACTCTTCCGATTTCTCCGGCAATTAAACTAACGGGGCGTCGCACTGCTGAACAACCAGCAAGATATTCACCACAAAATCGAACAACCGCTTCGGATGGTGCAAATATTGTTGGTGGAGAATTATATTCGAAAATAAATCAGTTTTTGAATAATTATTTAGAAGATTTGAGACAAGTATGATCCGAATTGAGCAATATAATCTAGATAATAGAGTTTATCCTTGTATTGCAGCATGGAGTTGATTTACAAGATGAAGCTGTACTCAGTTTCTATACCGATCATTGGGAAAAGTATCAATTTTCAAGTCGTGTGCTTCACGGTTTTTGTTCGTATTTAAATCGTCATTGGGTTCGACGTGAATATGAATCTGGTAGAAGAAATATCTATGAAATATTTACAGTATATTATTGACGAAATCGGTATTTTTTGGAAAATAAATATTTATTGTTTTGTTCTAGTTGTCCATGGCTATTTGGCACGAAGTTTATTTTAAACCATTGAATACACAAGTGACAAGTGCCTGTTTGAAATTGATACAAAGTGAAAGAAACAACGAAGTTATTAATAGCCGATTGATTGCTGGAGTTATACAAAGTTATGGTAAACACAAAAAAATAAGGATCTTGTATTGTTAAAAAGATAAGCGCACTCTTTTGTTTTAGTTGCACTGGGTTTCAATGACGAAGTATCATCGACAGCCAGTGCACAAATGACAACACCAACATTAAATGTTTACAAAGAATACTTTGAAAATCAATTTTTGGTTGATACTGAACGTTATTATAAACTAGAAGCAGCAAATTTTCTCATAAGTAATTCAGTCACGGAATATTTGAAAAAGGTATTGACAAAAAACGTTTCAACTAACAGAACGTTTAGAAAGACCCGTGTTTATTCCAGGTTGAAGCTCGTTTAAATGAAGAAGTACATCGCGTCTCATCCTATTTGAATCCATCAACATTGAATCCATTGATTAGAAAATGTGAAGATGTACTTATTCGGGATCAATTAGAAGCAATTTATGTTGAATGTAAAACATTATTGAATAATGAAAAAAATCAAGGTAAAAAATGTATCTCGTAATGGTCAGTCAAGTTGCATTATTATTTGTCGTTCTTTTTTTATAAAGATTTAGCAAGATTATTCAAATTAGTCAGTCGTGTACAAAATGCAAATAATGAATTAAAAAAAATTGTTGAAGAACATATCTATACAAAAGGAATGGAAGCTATTCAAGCTGTTAGTGCTCAAGCAATCAACGTAAGGATAAGATTAAAATACTAATATTCAATATCTTGTAATATTTTGTTATTGTTGTTTTGTTTAGGATCCAAAAACATATGTACAAACAATTCTAGATGTTCATAAAAAATTTTTGACACTTGTTCAAGAAGCGTTTAGTGGTGAACAAGGATTTACAGCTGCATTGGATAAAGTATATAAACTCGTCTTTTGGGGTCTTTCTCATTACTAACATTGTTTCCACTGTTCTTCTTAGGCCTGTGGAAAATTTATTAATAATAATGCAGTTACAGTTAATGCCGGAGGAACACAAAAATCACCGGAATTGTTAGCGCGTTATTGTGATTCTTTATTGAGAAAAGGGTAAGTTATTCATAGATTTTTAGTTAAAGAAGACTTGTACAGAGATCTATGACTATTCTACGTGCTGTTTCATATCAAAAACGTTAGCAACACATTAATTTAATCAGCTTACATTTGTTTTATTTGTTAGCCATCGCACAAATACTATGGTTGGTCACTTCTGAAACTTTTATACTGTGAACTGAGCTTCAGTAGTAGTGTTACAGAGTTTTCTCAAATCGATGTATCACGATTCTACGTTTTTCAGCCTTTCTCTAGCTCAAGATTTACGAACTTCTTTTGATCATCATTGTACTTTTTAGTGACTTTTTGTCATTGATGGTATCCTAATAAATCATTCTTTTATATCGTACTCTGTGACTCATCATTATGTGTTTCTTAATCAATACATTTATTTTAGAACAAAAACTGCAGATGAGACTGATCTTGAAGAAATATTGAATCAAATAATGGTCGTATTCAACTATATTGAAGATAAAGATGTTTATCAAAAATTTTACGGTAAAATGTTAGCCAAACGTTTAGTTGGACAATTATCAGCATCAGATGACTCAGAGGAATCGATGATATCAAAATTAAAAGTAAATCTATTTTCTACGAAAAATAGTCCTTTTTTTTAATGTTGCATTTATTCATTCGTTTATCCAGCAAGCATGTGGATTCGAATATACATCAAAACTGCAGAGAATGTTTCAAGATATTGGAGTTAGTAAAAATTTGATTGATCAACACCGTACATGGTGTGAAAGCAAAAAAATCAAAGAAACACGTAAGGTTCTTGGCTGATTTTGAAGAGTGTTCTAACTCTAACCATGTTTTCTTTTTTCAGTTGATTTCTCCATCATGGTTCTTAGCTCAAATTCATGGCCATTCTCAGCACCATTACCGTTTAATTTACCAGCAGAAGTAAGCTAATAGTAGAAGTTCTTTAGCAATTTTTTCTGAGTACAAGTCTTATTCTAGCTCAAACCAACATACGATAGTTTTACTGATTTTTATGCAGCTCAGCATAGTGGTCGAAAATTGACATGGTTACATCAACATTCGAAAGGCGAACTTCAGACATCATATTTGAAACAAAAATTCACATTTCAAGTAAGCTTACCTTCGTATATAGTTCCATTATGAAGAGATGTTACTGTATTCAAATAGTCATGCGGTGTTTGATGAGATATAATACTTAAATTGATCAGACTGGATTCCGAGAAAAGCCACCCAAGTCATTCTTCAAAGTTGAATTTTCTTATTGAACGTGACAAATTTTCTCTACCATATTTAAACGTCGTGTGCCAAGTTCAATGAGAACTTATTGTAAAACAGATAATAAATGTTTAAGAAACATTTCACAACTTGTCTAACTAATCATCGCTAATTTTTAGGTATCGACATACCAAATGGTTATTTTATTATTATTTAACAAATCGACAGAATATATTGTTGAAAAAATTCAAGACGAAACACAAATCAAACTCGATACCTTATTACCAGTTCTATGGTTATTATTGAAATTAAAAGTATTGGAATGTCCTAGTATTACTGATGAAGAGTTGGAAGAAGAATATAAAGAAAGTGAAATTAAAATGGATCTTGTCATCAAATTATCGAGTGGATATAAAAAGTAAATATATTTGTTCATCTGTCGAATTTTTTGTATTACATAAATTTTTGTGTTTTTTAGCAAAAAAATACGTGTTAATTTAAATATGCCATTAAAATCAGAAGTAAAACAAGATTTAGAAGGTGTACATCGAACAATTGATGAAGATCGAAAAATGGTCATACAAGTATGTTGTTTTATTAATTGATATGTGGTACTTACTCATCCTCCTTTGTTTTAGGCAGCTATTGTCCGAACAATGAAAGCAAGACAAACGTCGAAACATACACAACTTATTGCAGAAGTTCTTTCTCAATTAGCATCACGATTTAAACCAAAAGTACCAGTCATCAAAGTAAGTGGAACTTTTTTCTTTAATTTAATCTTTCATACGAACGACAGTTTTCTTCCCATTGTTTCTCTTCAGATGTAGATTACCTTGTCACTTGTAAGAATCTACATTGTAGATGTTATCTTCCTTCTATTAGGAGGTATATCTATATTTTTCGTACTATGTTAAGTGCACTAAATATGGTTGCAGGAGTGAGATCGAACTGATGAAGCTGAGCCTTGTCACCATCCTACATCGGCAACAGCAGCCGTAAGATAAGATATTCTTCGTACATTCATTTAAAAAAAAAATGGCTATACTTTTCTCCGATAGGATAAACGAAACTCAAAGCTTTAGTCTTCTCCTAATCGTATTTGATATCTTTAAAATTGACATACTTTATTTTTTTTTATTTTAGAAATGTATCGATATGTTGATTGAAAAAGAATACTTAGAACGTTTACCCAATGAAAAAGACACTTATCGTTATTTGGCTTAATAAAACAAAATACAAGAAGTCAAAAGGAAGATTACTCCACCAAAGACAGTTTTGAAGTGAAAGAAAACCGTAGTTTTTCTTAAGATTCTTTTGTATCTGTTTGGATGGTTTTTATTAGACTATTTTACTTCAGCAGTTCCCTGGTAGAATTGAACGAATGCATATTTTTTTACTATTTAGTTAACTTGTCAAAACGAGAGAGGGGAAGAGATGATGGTTTAGCGAGCTAATTTATGTTATTTTTAGACTTTATTTTTTGTACAATCTTCTCTAAAAGAAAACTGTCTGTTTCTCTTACTCCCGTCCAGCTTTGTATGACATGCCACAACAGAACAAAAGTCTTGTATGTTTATGGTTATTTTTTATATAAAAATAAGATTTTTACCGCACTTTCTTTTCTTTCTTGCTGTTACTAATTGTTGTTGATGTTGCTCATTTTGCCCTATTTAGACAAGAGCCCAAAATCTCAACTATTGTCTCCAAATTTTGTGTGTACACAATTTTTTATTTTGGATTCGTTAATTTAACTCTTGCTCTCTCTCCTATCTTTATGTACAAAACAAAACACATACATATTTATTTATTTGAGAAAATTTTATTTTCTCTTTGTTCGACCTCTTTCTCTTTGTTCCTCTTACTAAAACTAAATATTCTTCTTTGTTGTCTTTTGTTTCAATTCGACTTTCTTTTTCTTTTTCTTTTTTTTGTTATCACTGAATTTTGTTTAAAAAAGCTATTGAAAATGAAATACAAGAGAAACTAAATATAATGTGTATGAAGAAGCCTCATCATTTTTGTCTTGATTACAAGAAGTAATAAAAAAAAAAGGTTTACTTCGACAAGCAATAATGATTACACTGTTTCTAAGATAATTGTTTCAAATTCAGTGTGTTTTAAATTAAAGTAGAATATAAAGAAGGTTTTTCTAACAGTGTTTTAGAGTATTCGTTTCCGATATTTTTAATATTTAGAAGTTTGAAAAACGATACACTATTCAGCTATCTTTTCGCTTTGAAACATTGAATCAGCTATACAGTTTTATCAAATAAAATCTCAATCAATTCGAAAAAAACTAAAGACGACTTTTCATTCATTAAGAGCTTAATATCCTTGCATCAATTAGTATTTCCAGGGCTGAGTCAATTCATCACACGGTACTGTAGGACCAGAGAGTGTGTTATCATAACTGTTGACATACAGTGTTTATAACAACTATGAAAAACGCGAAAATTTTCACAAGTTTCAGCTATGATTCTATCAGTAGTATCTGGACTGAATAAGTGGATCAACATTTTTATTTCTGAAAAGGAACATACATAATAATGACAGCTGATAAAACTGCATCCGACTTGTAAGACTAGTAGTGAAGACTTTTTAGAAAATCAAAATAGAGTTTATTTTCTGATAATTAGAAAATCTTCATCAACCTTCTAAATTTAACATTAAAGTTGATTGCATAATATTAAAATTAATAAACAACAACGAAAAAATTGTTCTATTTTCCAGAAAGATTGTTAAAATCAATAATTTGACATCAGAACCGTCACAATATTGTCAGATGGATCGCAGAGGACCGTTCCTTTTTGTGATCCTTTGCTTTTCCTTGATTTATATAAATTGTATTGCTTCTTATTTTCTCACAACAACTATAACATCTTTGTTCGCGGATGATGTCTTTTGTATTGTTCCTGATACAGACGTCACTCTTATGCACGAAGCCCATACTGTACTAGACATAGTAGACTTTATGCACCATAAATTCCGCAGAGCTTAATGTGGACAGGTACGTATGTATGCCTTTTTGCAAAAATAACCATACGTTAACTTTATCGCCATTAACTCTTTGTCATAAAATCTTCTATCAGAAAAGTTTGCTGAGCTGTTAGGTGTTATATTATCTCATAATTTTAAGTGGAAAGATCACATCAGTAACATTAATACACGTTGCAGACCGACGCTAGGGGCGCTGAAACAAATGTACGGAGCAAAATTTTCCATAACTACAAAAGGTGCATTCTTCCTATCATGGATTATTGTTGACTGTTTATAATAATGGTTGCAAAACATATTTGCCTCACTCCATAAACTCGCAGCTAGACTTATTTTAAATGATTGCGTTTCTTAAAGTAACCCCTTCAATAGCTGCAATCCTTTGATTTAAGCCAAAGAAAAAAAGTCTTTCGTTCAACATATCCACATAAAATTATGACAAATAGATGTGTCCTTTGACGTTTAATTTAATCCAGCTATTCACTACCCGAGTTTCAAAACGAAACAACGAGATAACCATTGTAGGTGGAAGATACCTTCCATTTTCGAGAATACAAATTATTGGTTTCATAGGACTACATATAAAAACTGACACGATTTGACACGCAAGATAGTCTCTTCTTTCCATCCTCAGTCCTTCAAAACAGCTGTAAAGACACACCGTAATTTTCTGTAGAATATGTATTTTTAGTGTTTGCCTGGCTGTTTGTTGTTGTTTATGGTTGATGTTTGTATATATCGGGTGGCGCAGAATAAATTAGACTGTTTATATTTTTAATATTTCTTCTCCTTTTTACAGTTGATTGAGCTAGGTTTTTTAACAAAAGATTCCTCGTTGAATTCTGTACAAAAAATGTATTGAGTGTTTTATTGCAAAATCTGCAGTTGCAAAATGCCATGAGAAATTGTGAGAAGTACCAAAATGTAGAAAAAATAAACGTATTTTCTTCTAGAGAGCAAATTTTTTCGAATGGTTTCACAAGCATTAAAACACGGTTTTATATCTTTGTGTAGTTTTAAATATGCTCTTTCTCGTCATGTAGAGGGAAAATCGTTTCAATCTAAATATCCAACGCAAAGATTAACTTATCAGCAATCAAATGAAAATAGCAAAAGTTGTTACGCAGTGGAACAAAGCAAATTTTTTTTTCCAAATCTAAGACATCCGATCCTAACGACTAATCATTTGTTTTCAAAATTAAAAATATCAACCTGAATGGATCAAGTTTGACTAAGCTTTATTTGTTTTATTTGAAGGTTCAAATTATTGATAAAAAATCGTCAGTTTTTGAAAAATTGGCAGAAAAAAATGAAATTCTTGCGCCCTCACTTCTAACTGAAAATTATTTAAATTATAGATGGAAAATAGAGCTTTTCGAAGCGCACACGGTGGCTACTTCAGCTGTCCTCTCTCACAAACTTTTAGTAGATAATACTAAAAAAAACTGTAACTACGTTTATTTTTTATACATAGTGGTACTTCTCACAATTTCTCATGGCATTTTGCAACTGCAGATTTTGCAATAAAACACTCAATACATTTTTTGTACAGAATTCAACGAGGAATCTTTTGTTAAAAAGCCTAGCTCAATCAACTGTAAGAAGGAGGAGAAATATTAAAAATACAAACAGTCTAATTTATTCTGCGCCACCCGATAGTTGTCATACTTAACATTGATTGTGAGTTTTTTTCTATCTTTTGTCCCTACTCTCTCTCATGATGTTGCATGTTAATAAGTATTTACTTTTTTTTGTAGTATGTTAGCTGTATCAGCTAAATAAAATTGACTAATTATTTAGATCGGTTAATCTATCAATCCAGAAAAATCAAAATAATATTTTGATGTTACGGAAAATAGATAGTTGTGTTTTGTACAAGCCATTCAACCAAAAAACTCATCAAATAAAATTGGAAAGTCTTTGAAGTGGACGGCTGTCATTCGTTGATCAATTTTTAAAAATAAATCTCTTGCAATTATTTGAATTTGATCGTCATTTACAAAATTTTCACCACTGGTATTTTGTTCTGTATTGTGTTTATTCAAATCTCTCTGAAATTTTTCAAGAAATGTATGTTCATCCATGTTGTGATATTGATCTAACAAGTTTGAGACACGATTATTTGCTTGTTTCTTCACTTCTTGTTGTCGCTGTTCTGCTTTATCTATTTCGATCTCAACTTCTCGAATACCATCATCACAAATTTTTTGAATACTCTGTTTTTGATTTGAATGTGTCTGCTCAACTTGTTTAAAATCACAGGCTATCTCATCCAAAGCCTAACAAGAGAAATAATTTCCGAAGCAAAATGCTATACACAGAGATGGGCAACTCCGGTTAAGTTCAACTCCAACTCAACTCTAACTCCGCAGATCCCAATTCCAACTCCGTTTCAACTCCAATAGGAACTTATTTTGTCTTGATTCATTTTCTCCTTTATTTTATATGTGATCACTGCAGAAAGCGACAACGCTGCAATGTTTTCTTTTATTCGCTCAATCGAGATCATATGATCATCGGTAGCATATATACACATAAGTTTAACATATTCAGAATATATAAACGTTGAACATATGTTAATATTGCTTTTATGTGATGTAACAAAAACAAACAAAATTTTCAGAGTTGCAAAAATTTTTAACTGGAGTTGTGGAGTTGGAGTTGAAAAAATCTGAACTCAACTCAACTCTAATCTAATAAAAACGAAACTCCACCTCTACTAAAAAGAAGCTCAACTCCGGAGTTGGAGTTGCCCATCTCTGGCTATACATAACCAGAACACGATTAAGTGATCGAGAAAACTGACAATAGAAATAGCTGAAAAAGCCGATGTCCAGTAAATCCTTCATTTTAAAACAAGTAGTAACTAACCTTGTCTAACTGATTTTTAAATATTAACGTATTTGTACATAAATAATTTCGTGTTTCTTCTCTACTGTCCATATAATCGACAACTGGATACCAATTTGCTCGTGCATATTGTTCTAAAATTCTTTTTCGATTATTGAATTTACTAAATGTTGTTGATATTGTTTCTTGAAAAAATGGTTCATTGTTATTCAAAGAGAGAAGCAGATATTTAACTGCTTGATCTTGCTCACTATCAACATCCGTTATTAATAAAGGTTTTGCTAAATTTTCTTCGAACTGATTATCTCGACTCAATATTATGATAATGTCATCAAATGAATTGAATGCTGATTTTTCAACATGATTTTTTAGATCATCGGCGTTCTTATTATAATCATTTGTCAATAATCGATTTAATTTTTCTATGGATATTCGAAGCCACGTCTGTAGATTGTGAATAAATTTATATTGTAAATTTGTTGTTGGATGTCTCATATCGTTAAGCAATTCAATATCAGTCGTGAAAATACTAAGAAGAACAAATGGTACGCAAGAGAATTGTTTTGGATCAACAACTTTTTCTTTAATCAATTGAAATACCAAATTAGGATAGAAAAAGTTTGTAAATGCATTACATATTTCGGTCCATTTTTTTGTTGTGTTCAATGCTTGTTTGAACAAATAAAGAACACTCGAACTATTGGAATTACTACAAAGAGTTAAGCTACGTAATACTGATAACGTCTAGTAGCAGAAAGTTACCTAATTTGTTCTACATAATTTTCATCTAAATCATCGTCATCAGAATAAAGTTCACCATTTTCATCAACCGGTGGATCATATCGAACACAATATGAAGCGTCAATTTCGGCATTATTATTTAACTGCACACATTTATTTTCATCTGTAAAAGTGGAATACTATCATTGAATTAGTCTGTTTTTAAAGTTCTCATTAATGTTTACCTGCCATTGATCTTTAAGGCCAAATGCTCATACTGAATCTGCGTTTATTCAATTATTCCTTACACAAGATCACGTGCCACAGATGAACAGTACTGTTTTTCTCAGCAGTAATTAGAGCAAATATGTCTACGATACATTCTAAACTCAATCCTATTTAGAATGCAGCTCGTCGTTCCGTTTACATTGTCGACATTGTCAACGATTGTTGTCCTAGTGGAACTTCTTGTACCCAAGAAATGTCACAAGATCTTGGAAAAAATACCAAGAAATCAAGATCTTGGATTCTTGAATCTTTCACTCAAGATCTTGGAAACAGAAGTTTCAAAATGTTGGGTTGCTCAAGATGTTGCAAGATCTTAGGTGGAAACTTTTCTTTACATTTCGTTTTCGTTTATGACAGTCATGGTCAGCAGATAGTATTCGCACTTTTATTTATACAAGAGTGTAAAACAAAACGATGATCAAGATCTTAGTAGAAGAAGTGAAGAACTTACAAGATGTTCAAGACCTTGAATTCTTACATTTTCTTATCAATATCTTACTAAAAAAATTCAAGAAGTCAAGCTCCTGGCTACAAGAAGTTCCACTGAGAAAAAGAAAAAAGATCCTACAGTTCTTCCATTAATAAATCTGAAAAAAAACGCGCACAACAACACACAAGAAACTAGATTGCAACTGCGCTGCGCAAAGGTTGCGATGTCGACAGATTCTGTCTCTGCTGGCAG
>CAJNOQ010007662.1:0-12035 GCA_905250885.1 Didymodactylos carnosus
AAGAATTTTTGTGAAACACTCAAAATTAAGTCTAACTTAACTTAAGACAAAACGGAGACTTAAGTATGACTTAAGTCTAAGTCGAGGACTTAAGAATTTCTGTGAAACACCCCCCTGTTTCTTAAAAAAACTTAATATAAGTAGAAAATCTGACTTAAGTCAAACTTAAGTCCAAAAAAGTCTTTGTCTTTTTTCAGCTCACCAACTCACGCAGCTCACCAAACTCTACTTAAATGAAGATTTTCGATTCAAGATTCTAGCGCCCAGAAAGATTTTTCGGCGAGTAACGCTGTGACAAAAGATTCCTAAATCCTAAGCACTAAACGTTGTTCAAAAAACTTCATACTTATATTCTGTGTAGTTCTAGGTTTCCTGAAAAGACTCCAGTTGAAAGTAAAGTTCGAAAATTTCTCTGAGGCGTTCAGACCAAGGCGAAAGTTGAAACGTTCAAGCAGCCACTAAGTCGCGACTGAAAAATAAATCTCAAAACAAAATGAACCATTTTGTAGAGAATTGAATTCTCTATTCAATGGCATGTTTTTAAAGCTTTTTGAACTAAATGTCCAAGTTAGAAAACTGAAATTATAGTTTTTGACAATTTTAAATTAAAATTTTTATATTGAAAATTAATTTTTTTAAAAAAGTCAAATTCGTGATCAGCATAAAAAGCTGCGTCTAGTGATGTGCCCCTATCGATTTCAAGTTAACTCCAAAACGATGTTTTGTATCCTTTTTAAAAAGACTGGTTTAATTTTCTTAAAAAACACACATGTGGCAAAAGGGCAGATAATCAATTACCATCGTATCAATAACTGCCCACAACCACTTATCAACGGTAACTGCATTTCCAGTTACCGTTGAAATAACGCTAACTATCAGTTAGTTAACTTTGTGGTAACTATTTTTTAAGTATGGCAGAAATATCCAGGCAGCGGCTTAAAATGGCATCCAAAATCGTTAGGTTTCCAGTAAAACTGTTGAAATTTTCATAAATGACATGATTTTGCTTGGCACACACGTGCCAGTCGACTAAACTAATCGAAATTATAGAACTTCAATGTTTTGTATCTGCGGTTTTTAAGGTCTCTGGAGATCTCAGCATCTACAGCCAGCTTAAAAAATCTTTTTGTTTTCATCAACGAAATTAGGCTGCAAAACCATGTCATTTATGAAAGTTTCAATAACGGCCGATAACGTTGTCGATAACGGCCGAAGATGTAACGGTAACTTTTACAGTCCTAATATAGTCTTCCATTTTGCTGTGATCTGGCAGGGAGAATGGTTGAACATTCCATTGAGCATTTAATATTCGATTTAATTTCATTGGCTGTTGTCGATAATGTGTTATAAGGACAGCATCAATAGATAACGGTGACTTGATTGGTGCAGCAGTCATTTTTATTTAAAAATATATGACTTTCCGAACGGTATTTATTGTTTTGTTGATCACCTTGAGCATAAAATTTCTTTTCAAAACGATTAGGGTAAAAATCTTTTGTTTTATTATTTTGATGTTTTGATAATGACATCGTTGAAGAAATATTGGTTATTGGAGATAATAATACGGAATGAGTAAGCCATACATATATTATTATTATAATTATTTGGTAGTGTTGACAAGAGATGTTTCGACGATTTGATACCTAATATTTCACATAAATATTTTTGTTTTGTTTCACGTTCAAGAATTTCATCATCATGAATTATTTTAACAATTGCCGGATCCAAATCAATAGCAGGTAAATTTAAATAAATTTTGGATAAATTTAAAAGCCTCAACGTTCAAACTGTAGGATTAAGAAAAATATCACATTATGTGTAGTATGGGCAACCAAATTACTACGTAGGAATATAAAAAGAAGTGATATGGATGTATAGCCTGTCAGTGGCGAATCCAGCCCACAAGCGGTACGAGCGGCCGCTCGTGCGTTTTAACCAAAAAACCTGTTTTTCCCCAACAGATTTCTCTTAGAATAATTCGTTTCTATGACGACCGCACGTACCTCGCACTTTTATCGTATACCTCACGTACCAAAAAATAATTCTGGATCCGCCACTGTAGCCTGTTAACCATACACGTGTAAAATTGCTTTTCTATTAGGACAACTTTTTTCTCCTGAGTCCGTCTGTCTTGTGCAAGATAAATAGCGGATATCGATGATATCTAACGGACAACGCTTCTGATTCTGTTGGTATGAGATAAATTCCAAATATATTAGAAACATATTTGTACTCCGAAACATATTTTTTTATGTTTCATCAGCCGCAGATAAATTCGTGTTCGTCCTTGATAGCATACTAACTTTAATCATCCGATTTGGCGACATCTGTGATGTAAGAGAAGAACTTTTTATGTAAAGAAGAACCATCATTTTTTCTCACTTTAATATTCGTCTATACAAGTGCTATGAAGAGCATCCGTGATTTAGGTTAGCAGCTGGGTGTCTGTATACAGAAAACTGATTAGTTAATTCTGTTGAACAATAAAAATATAATGTTATGTTGAGGTAATTTTGAGTCTTGTTGTTGTTAACAGTGCGGTCATAAAACATTTTTTCAAGATGCTGCGCAGGGACAGATGTGATAAGAGTGGGGTGAGTCAGACGCAAAAGTTAAGCGCAGGACTGCATAGTCAATGTCAAAAATAAGACGATTGTGGATTTTTACGCTTCGCTTTTGTATCTAACTCGTTTTAGCCAACGTTTCTAATGAGATTTATAATCAACCACTTTGTTCTGAATCCTAGTGGACAAAGTGCTCTCAAATAAACTTTGAGCAAGCAGTGTTTGTAAAACTGTTTCCAGGTTGCGTTCTAAAACGTAGACATATCTCAGCTTTCTTAGCTCGAGTTAAATTTGTTCTGCACCATGTAAAAAGACAACGGTGGTTATTTTGTTTCAAGCACTTTTTTGTTTTTAAAGGGAAGAAATTTATTGGCTGAAGGTCTTGAATCTAAACAAGAAGAAAATGGGATTTCATTTCCAGTTTTCCTTTTATGATCTATTAGAATTGTTAAGATATTCACAAAAGCGACGAGCTCTTTAGTGTAGAATCGTAAATATCTCTGTAGTTTCAACAGACTATAAAAAGGAAAACAGGAAATGAAATCCCATTTCCTTCTTGTTTAGATTCAAAACCTTCAGCCAAGGAATTTGTTTCCTTTAAAGACGAAAAAATGCATGAAATAAGCACGTTTTTTTCGGTCCGCATACTAATCAACATGAAATAAGTATTCTGCGTCATTGATTATTTAAACCCCACTGGTTACTTAAAAAGAATTCAAAAAAACTTGTTATCGGAAAAAGCGAAAAATTCTCGCATCTTTCAGCGCCTCCCCCCTAGCTTCATCTTTGACTACTCGCCTCTACTAAAGTCAATGACGAAAAATACGAAGGGCGCGAAAGAGAAAAACTAATGATTTCTCTTGATTTCTCTTGTTTCGAGAAAAAATGTACTGTACGCATAATCTACTAGTTTCAAAAATTTTGAGTCGGGAACTCTGCCACTAATTAGATCTTAACCAAACGTTGGTGATCGTCGGTCGGTCACTTATGTTAGCTCCTTCCATCGACGCTATAGCAAAGGTTTAGTTTCTTTTATTACAGCTTCATATGCGTTACTTATGCGATCATTACAAATGCTGATTTTAGCTTCCCCAAACGAGATTTTTTATTGCACTATCCTAAAAATTTTTCGGATCGGGCCAAATGCATTCTGTATTCTGCGGACCGTCCCGCTGGATAGTCCGTAGAATTTTCACATTCCGTTTTCAAAAGAAGATAGTGTCTTTTCTCATATTTAATCTGAGTGTTACCTTTCGATGTCGTCTTGTGATTCTCTCGACTTTTTACGTAAAAGGCTGGGCTCGCATGCGGGTCACCAAATTGCAGCCCGATCCGGCCCGGCCTGTGGACCCCCATGGGTTTTCCCAGCCCGTGACGATTCCTGGTCTGGATTAATCTCAGCAACACATTTATAAACATTCTTAAGTTTGTTCTTATTCTTGTCAGATTTGAAACTCTCTGTCATCTACACTATAAAAAGGTTTTTTGGATGCCCACTCAGTAATCGTGATCCCTCCAGTAATTCCAAGATATCTCAATAAGGGTGGAAGCTAGACCACCAATTTTTTTTGTTAGAAAGAAGGCATTAAAATGAAGAGATCGGTGGAGGCTGACTTTTGGCTTTAGAAGATTTTATAGCGTTTGATAATAGAATTAGGAAAAATTCACATTATTGCTACTGAAAAATGGTCAGTATAAAAACCAAACAAAAGCGCAGTTCAAAGATCAGCCTCCATCGATCTCTTTATTTTAATGTCTTCTTTCTAATATAAAAAATAATTAGTGGCTTAGCTTGTACCCTTATTGAGATATCTTGGAATTACTGGAGGAATCACGATTACTGAGTGGGTATCCAAAAACCTTTTTACAGTGTAGATGGCAGAGAGTTACAAATCTGACAAGAATAAGAACAAAACTTAAGAATGTTTATCTATGTGTTGTTGAGAGTGATCCAGATTTTTCTTTAGGCTTAATCGGAGTTTCTAGATAAACTTTTTTCTGATTTGTCAGTGTCAGCAGGTGCTGCTCACTCTATATTTTCTGACATGACAGAAATAAGACAGCTTCTCAAATCAAATGTGCTTTCATGCTCTCAAATTGGACAGTCAAAGACGTAGGTAGGAGTATAATACTAAAATTTTTTACGAAATCGTCACATTTTTATCATGAAAATGCTACACTTTCAGCGTCAATTTTTAGGATAGTGCAATAAAAAATCTCGTTTGAGGAGACTAAAATGAGTTAGACGCAAAAGTTAAGCATAAAAATCTACAATCATCTCATTTTTTACATTAACTGTACAATCTTGCGCTTAACTTTTGCGTCTGACTCACACCCGACTCTTGTCACATCTGTCCCCATCATGTTGAGATAATGTTTTATGACAGCGCTGTTAACAACAAGACTCAAAATTACTATCTAGTCACATAATCCAGTTGTGCGAAGCACGATTCAATGATGACAATATTTTGGTTCAGATATAGTTTGAAACTAGTATTTTCATTATTCTGATTTTCGTTTCCTTTCATGTTCGTGATGGTCTGAGTGAATGTAATTTACATCAATCTACACTATTAGTTTTTATTTAAAGAATTTTCCGATATAGTTTGTCTGCTGAGATAATTAAACTCATACATACGACTTTCTCTCTTTTGGTGGTATGAACGTGGAATACTAACTATATCTATTGAAGAAAGACATCGTTTCTCTTATTTAAAGAAAAAAAATGAAGAACAAATGTTTTTTACAGCATTCAAAACTTAGCCTATAATTCAAGTATCGTACAATTAGTTTGATAAAAGTTTATGGCATCTTGGAAGTAACTTGTATTTATAAAACATATTTAATCATATATTTTTACTGTACTTATGTCAAATAGTGTCATCGGCTTTTTTACTAAGGTAAAGGTAATCTGTTGTAATTTGAGATAGAAAGCGAAAGACAAATCCATATGATAATTCATCTTTCTCCCTTTCAGGTTTGATGATAGAAAAAAACCTGAAGGCTATCGATAGTTTTCATTTGTGTCTTAGGAAAGCTGTCAAAATTAATTGAACGCGTAGAACGTCGATGTAGACTAATTTTCGTTTTCTGTGAACAAAAAATCTAATTTGTTTTATATTTTGATTCGTTTATCGCAGCGTTTTCCAATTTATTTTAGCCATGGAACCCTTTCATAAAATTTAAAACTTTGCGGAACCCCAGTAGTATTTTCACATAATATTTGACTAAAATTATTTAAGACTACGTAACTTTTTTTATGTGGTGAAATTAATTTTTATCTTCTTATTTTTTTCTCGCAGAACCCTTGGTTTCACTTCACGGAACCCCATTTGAGAAACGCTGGTTTATCGTATTACACGTACATACATGCAGATATCTATCGATATTCATTTAGAAAAAGAGTGAACTATCATTTTCGAAACGAATGTATTTAATTTCTGAGAACTATGTCGAGCTCTGTGATTCACATCCATCTACATCCTGAGTTGAGGATTCTTTAACATCAAGATTTGTCTTTTCTCAGTTGTACATGAATGATGGATAATAGCAGTGAATTTTGTAGATTAACGGATACTAAAGGTTCGATATTACATTAATTAGTGGAGCATGGGCAATTTTACATTGTTTTACTCTACATTCCATTTTACAAAAGATTAAATACATCCGTTTCGAAAATGATAGTTCACTCTTTTTCTAAATGAATATCGATAGATATCTGCATGTATGTACGTGTAATACGATCAAACAAATTAGATTTTTTTGTTGACAGAAAACGAAAATTAGTTCTATTTTGTGTGTACATCAAATTTTCTATTCCTGCAAAATACAGAGAACAAAGAAAGAAAAAAAAGAAAATAATTTTCATCTATATCTATCTATAGTAACTATCGAATATAGACTAGCTTACGTCTACGTTCTACACGTTCAATTATTTTTGACGACTTACCTTATCAACAGCTGTTTTATTAAAATATTGACCATTTGTTTCGAAAAAAAAATCAAATGACTTTTTATCAAATAGATTTTGGATGAGTCAGTAAATATTATTTCATCATGGATGCTTCATTGTTTGTTCAAATGAATTTTTACTCTTTTTAGAAGAATATGAGCTTGATTTTTAGATCTAAATGCGATTTTTATATGATAAGATACCAAGTGGAAATATTTTATCGATTTCTCGTAATCTAAGATATGATAAACGATTGTGGGACTCAGAGTAGTAGCCACCTGTTTGTCTGGAGCACACATATAGAACAGAAAGATAAAAGAAAAAATCAAAAAGTAGAAAAGAATAGAAAAAGAAATGGTTACATGAGGGAGATACACGAGGTTTTATTTCAAATATGTTACAGGCCGGGAAAATATGCATATACATTTGCATAATTTTTGTTTTTTATTCTTTTTATATTAGAAAATCAGAATGAAATGCTATTGGAATTGTTAAATATAGAAAAATCCTTCAAAGAAAATTTCGGTATTGTAACAGAAACAACTATTTATGGCATCCTCTTATAAAAAGTATGTGTCATATCTATATATTGTAAAAAAATCTATTATGCTTTATGATCTAATACTATTTGGATTTGGATTATTCCTATAGAAACCGTTAAGTGAATGTGCCGAAAATTTGTATGCTTTTCTAAAAAATTTTGAACATATCATTTATGTACTTATGAGTATTCTATTACTCTTGGAAATTTAAACCAATAAATACTTTTGAACAAAATATATAAAGAGACGAAGTTCAATTAAAAGATTACATTTTGTTCCTTGAACTTTTTACTAAAAAATATAGATATTTGTTTTAAGGGTCCTGGATATGAATCAGTAGAGTGATAGTATTTTCGCTACTTCCAAGTGATTAATCCAATTGGAAAAAGGCGGCGTTTTTCTTTCTTAGCATCGGTGAGCATCTCTCAGCACCGGATGCATTGTATCTCAAGCTTCGGAAAGTATTTCAAGGGCTTCGGCAAGCTCCTGGAGCCGCCTTTTCTCCCTTGGATTAATCACAGATCTAAGTTTTCAGTTCATATGTTTGGCTAATAATATCGAGAGAAAATTCTCAAATATTCAGAACTGAACGTTTTTGTAATCATTTCTTATAATTTATTTTTCTCTTGTCTTTCATATAATATGTTCTCATTGCTGTCGATAATTATTATCGGTGATCTAAAATAACTTCAACATACAGTTCAAAATTATAGAATTATTCCACTTTTTTCTTTTCCTAGTGAGTTTAACTAACTTTTAACGGCATGAGTAGAAAGAACATGAAAAACTGCGTATAATCGATATATTTTGATTGGCATTGGTATAGTCCTTCAGTGAGTTTTGGGAATTAGTTTTCTGTAGCACTTGGTGGAGATAAGTGCTCAAAAAAAAAATCAGTGAGAGAGACAAACTAAAAAAACTTCTCCTTCATAGTATTAAGGAGGAAAGTTAGATCTACAAAAGGAGACGTTTCACAGTTCTCTAGCATGTAGAATAAACAAGTTAGTCATGGGAATAATATAGAGGTCACTTTGTTCTACAGTAAAAACACTTAAATATGGCATAATGTTCCTTTTTGATTATGTGACCGTGGCTAACTTGTTTATTCTACATGCTAGAGAACTGCGAAACGTCTCATTTTGTAGATCTAACTTTCCTCTCTAATACTCTGAAGGAGAAGTTTTTTAGTTTGTCTCTCTCACTGATTTTTGAGCACTTTAAAGCTTATCTCCAAGTAGTGCTACAGAAAACCGATTCCCAAAACTCACTGAAGGACAATGCCAATCAAAATATATCGATTATACGCAGTTTTTCATGTTCCTACTACCAGATGTCTGCGGGATGGTCCAGGTCTCACGCGGCTTTTATCGAGACCGGGACCAGGTTTTTTAGAAAATAGCCTTGTATAGAATATAAAAATTTCTTAGTTTCGATGCTTGTTTGTATGTGGGCACTAGTTCTGCAAGAAAAAACACACAAAATTCTAAAAGTTCTCAATTAATACCATCCACGCATGTTGTTCCGCGCCTCGCATTACAACGCGCTGACTTTCAAACTACTTGCGTTAAAAAATATTTACGGGACCACGGGACAGGGACCAAAAATGAGTTCTTTCCAAGGGACCGGAATCGGGACCAAAATTGTTTTCTTTATGAGACCGAAACCAAAAATGTTTGGTCCCGCAGACCTCTACTTTCTACTCATGCCGTCAAAAGTTGCACTAGGAAAAGAAGAAAATAGAGTGATTCTATAATTTTGAGCAGGAAAAAAACTGAACCTGTTGTTAAAATTGTTTTTTCTCTCACAACCAGCAAGTTAGTAAACTTTCGATTATATATTCTAGAAGAGCACACTCAATTCTATGCATTTTATCTTGAAATATATTCAAATAATAGGTTTTCTGCACTGGGCACATTTTTAAAGTTTCATGTAGCAGGTGATTCTATAATTTTGAACAGTACTCTTTATATTTCGTATATTTTTTTGATTGAATAATATTGGTTTCGAAAATATGTCCGGTCGTACACCATCATTCATTCTGGTCGGATTAATCATTATTCTGTTTTTACTTGGAATGTATTATATGTCGTGTTCATCGAAAAATAATGAACTTCGAATTAATTTAGAAGAATTTGAAGAACGTCTTCGAACGGTGAGTTTTTTTCCTTCTATATAATGATATTAATATGATGATAAACATTTTAGTTAACAATGAAAAATGGAGATTATGAACGTAAAATTGAAAATATAAACATTCGTAAACGTGAAATAGAAGAAGAAAAAGCGGCGCTTCAACGTCAATTGGAAAAGAAAGATATTGAAACTAACGATTTAAATACGCGTTTGAATCAAAAAACAGCCGAATTACATAGTTTAACATCCGAGAAACAAATATTAGATAATAAATTGGTATATTTCTCTTATAAGAATGATATTAGTATTAGGGTATCAATTTTTCTTTTGACATTTTAGAGAGACTATAAAACTTTAAATGAAAGTTTATCATCGAAGGAGACTTTCATTAAACAACTGACAGATCAATTAGACGAATATAAACGTACTTAACTCAAACGAGCATCTGTCTTTTTAATAGTTTCATGTTGTATTTTATTTTATTTCAAGGTACAAAGGATAGTTTGGATGGTGAATTAGCAAAATTACGCCATGAAGTAGAGGAATATAAAAAACAAAAGTAAGTTATGTTTTTTTTGTGTTGTTTGAAAAATTAAATCTATTTTAAATTATGTTGTATTTTTAGAGGTACAAATAACGAACAACAACAGCCAGTTGGACAAGTTCAAGCTGACAATCAACAAACACTGCAACGAAATTCAACAATTCGAGGACAACCACCTCTAGTTTCACATCAGCAACATTTATCAAATGATACTGCAAAAGAAAATAATAATTCGATTCTAGCGGGTCCATTGGCTGAAAAACTTAGAAATTTAACAAAACGTATCTTACCCTCAGCGGATAACAGCGATAGAAACAATAGAACTGATCAGCAAGTGAATAATTCTAATAATAATAATAATCCTCAAAATGTTCTGCCACCTCCTTTGGCAAATCCAGCTCAACAAGCCGAACGAGTAGGTCATATTGAATCACAACAATTACCTCCCCATCTGTCCAGTCAAAATATATCACAACAACAACAAGAAACTCAAAATCAAATTTCTAACCGTAAAGATAGTAAGTTCTTTGAAATTTAACTGTCAAGTTATATATAAAAATACTCTTCTAGAAAATGTTTCTTGAAGTGTTATATCAGCTTTGATTGTTGTATTTTCTATACTAAACAAAATTCATATAGATCGTTTGATTATGAATAAAAATTTAGTTTTTTTATCATCATCAAAAGGATGTATAATTATTTCGTTCGAATAGTCTTTTCTATAGAGTCAAAAAACATTTCCAATTAACAATGTAAAATTTAATGAAATCCATGCAATCATATCTTATACTTAATATAATAAACAGTGCACTAATTTAATGTCATATCGTTATTTCAAATATTTTAGAAGAGTTTTTTTATCGAAATCAAAATCAAGAAATATAATTGAAAATTTCTTCCAACTTCCATAATCAATTTGACTACTCTATATCTAGAGTAAAATTATTTAGATAGATTTATGAGATGTTTTTAGTTAAAAATTATTATTTATTCGTAAAAGTACCGTACTAATTGACATGATAATTTTGTTTAAACGACAATGATATATTGAAAATGCACCGTTATTAGCATATCAAATTTTCTATGTTCCATTTTATTTCATACATTTATCTTATTAGTTTTCTCTCTTTTTCACTATAGATATTCTCATCCATAAATAAGAGGTAATTTATTAAAATCCTTGTTCCATGACCATGATGATAGGTTCTAGTGGTGATTAGGTCCATTACTCTATTCACGCAATAATTCTAGCTTTAGTAGATGGTATTAGAAGATGCATTTATGTTCAATCATTTAGTTATGTTATTTCATTGCATGATGAGTCTAATGCTCAGTCTAATTAATATTTCTCAGTAAATATTAGTTTTAATTAATTAATTTGCATTTTTTTTCTCTTTAGATCGATTACGGGATTCCTTTCAAAAACCTCATCCATTTGATTTTCCTATTGTAAGTATTTTATTTTCATGATAACAAATGTTTAATCGTCATTTCTATGAGTCAGTAATTATGGTTAGTTATAAAAAATATCTGTTTGTACCTTTCGTAGATAATTTGATTGTTTAATTTGACTGCAATTAGTACATACAGCTTCGGTGAGCGTTAAGGACTAATTTCGATCATGTTTCTTTTTGTAAACAATCTAATTTTCAAAAAACAAACAAATACGATTTTGTAGAAGACACTTTAGATTATCTTTTTACTACAAAGGAAAAGTTTTAAAAGATAATTATCTCGTGGAAATAATTTTTGTAAGGAAGTGATACACGTTTTCTATTTTCGAATTGATAAAAACTGTGTAATTTCAACACATCTTTATCCTTCAACACCGTATAATCTCGTTATAGACCAAAATAAAGGTTAACAGGTTTTCAAACATCGCTTAAAAATTGTTCAGAAGTTAGAAAAAGCTTGTTTTATCTATAAAACATTTTTTCAGACCTCAATATATTTATCCAAAATTTTATTCATTTTATAGAGAATATAATTCTTTGAGTTAATCTTTAAACTTTTATCACTAGATACGTAGGTCGAAAATTCTGAATTAAAAAATAGCTTAGATTTTCATTCATTTTTGAAATTAATATTTGTGATCAGCGTATCAAACTACACCTAATGATTTATTTTTAATCATAATGTGATTAAAAGTATGTTCTGAAAATTTTAGTCGTATAGAAGATCGTTATATACACAAATATAGTGGATTATTTAGAAATTCAGTTCTATCAGGATTAATACAATTATAAATAAAATATGTGACTTCTTACTATTGTTTATTTCTGTTCTAGTTAAATGATCAG
>CAJNOQ010007663.1:0-12034 GCA_905250885.1 Didymodactylos carnosus
GTAGGTACAACTATTCACACAATATAACTGTTGTGTTCGACGAGAAACAAAAATATATATGTTACATGAAAGGAAAGAACATGTGAAGGTATTTATTTAAAGAACAAAATAAATATGAATATAATTTATTTTTAGTTTCTTTTTTATTATTAACAACACTCAGTGAGTTAATTTTTCTTTTTCTATGTCCAGCACAGTAGAGCAAAATCTTGAAGATTTAACTATCGTATGGCTTGATCATAATATAGACCATTTTTCCGATAGAAAAGTTCGATTATGTCGTATTATAAATTATTTAAAAATATTTGACAATATTGAACAATGTATAAAATATATCAAATCTATTCAAATAGAAAAAATATTTTTTATTGTATCCGGTACATTAGGAAAAGATATTATTCCTATCGTTGTTGATGAATCACAAATCGTGTTTATTTACATATTTTCTTTCAAAAAAGATGAACATGAGCTATGGTCTAATAAATATAAAAAGATTCGCGGTGTATTTGTTGATAATCACTCATTATTTGATCAATTAACTGATGATGCACGATTATTTGCACATCAGTTAGGAGCAATAAATATCTTTAATGAACAAAATGTTAAAGAAACTTCCATTCAATGTTTAACGAATGAACAAGGAAAATTTATATGGTTTCAATTAATTATTGAAGTATTATTTAGAATGCCGCAGAATATCAAAGCTAAATCAGAACTGATAAGTGAATGTCAGTTACAATATGAAAATAATTCTTTTGAACAAAAAAAGATTGATGAATTTAATAAAAGTTATTGCTCACATGATGCTATTCGTTGGTATACAAGAGATTGTTTTCTCTATCGTTTATTAAATAAAGCATTTCGAACAGAAAATATTGATACCATATTTAAATATAGATTTTTCATTAGTGATATTTATAATCAATTAAAAATACTACATTCACAATATTTACAGACATTATCATCTCGTGAATCAATTTTAACGGTTTATCGCGGTCAAATGATGTCAAATGAAGAATTACAAAAATTAATTAATAATGTTGGTGCTCTCATTTCAATAAGTACATTTTTTTCTACAACTCGATCCTCAGAAGTGGTAAGTACCTTTGCCGGTGATCAATTACAAATTTCCGGTTATAAATCTGTTGTTATTGAAATTGATCTCGATCAAAATATTGATACAAAGCCGTTTGCTGATATTTCAAATGAAAGTTATAGCAAAAATGAAAACGAAGTTTTAATAGCTATAGGAACTGTCTTTCGTTTGGAATTTGTTGAAAATCTTTGCGACACATTATGGTATGTCAAACTGACATTGACTAATGATCTTGATCGACATGTAAAAGAGATAATCAAGCACTATAAGCTTGAAATAGGTCATACATCTGATATAGGCACGTTAGGTAGATTTCTGGCTCATATGGGAGAGTATGAGAGAGCCGATCGATATTATAATTTAGCATTAAACGAGTTATTAGATGTTGATAATAATTGTTATAATCCAAACGATCTTGAAAGGATGTTAGTCAGCTGTAAACAAGCTCTTGACATTGAACAAAATGCTGTATCATCAAACAATTTTATAGAAATTTGTGTTATATATGCAAATATAGCAACCATTTATCATTTCACAGAAAATTACTTACTTGCTTTGGAAAACTACGAAAAACTTTGTGAACTTTTTGAACGTTATCAATCAAATCAACATTTGTTGCTTGCTACTCTTTTAAATAATGTTGGACAAATTCATCGATCCTTAACTGATAATAAAAAGGCATTGATATATCATGGAAAAGCACTTGAACTTCAAGCAGCTTATTTTCCGCAATGTAGACGTTGTGATCTTGGATTAACTTATTTATTTTTAGGACGAGTTTATCACGACATGGGTGATCGTAAAGTTGCTAAGCGATTTCTTGATAGTTCATTAAAATATTGTTTAATGGATTTACCTGAAAATCATCCAAATATTTCTACAATATACGGCGCTCTAGCCGAACTTCAAGGTGATATGGGAGAATATTCAGCATCATTACAGTATTATGAAAAATCTCTTACGATGATCATTGATTTTTTACCTCCCGATCATCCTCGGTTAGGTGCTTTATATACGAATATAGGAAAGCTGCGACAAGAACAAGGTGATTACACAGTGGCACTTCTAAATTATGAGAAAGCGCTCACTATACTCCTGAAACATTTGCCCGAAAATCATCAGAATATTGCTGCAATTTATATAAATATGGGAGTTGCGTATGATAGAAAAAAAGATTTTTCAGAAGCGTTGATAAACTATAAAAAAGCTCTTGATATAAAATTATGTTTTTTACCATCAGCAGAGCATCCTGATTTAGTGTCACTTTATACAAACATAGGTGTTGTTTATAATAGTATGCATGATTATGCAATGGCATTAAAATACCACAGAAAAGCACATGAAATTGAACTAATACAACCGTTACAAAATAAAAATTTACTTTCAAAAATTCACAATAATATAGGAATGGTATATAGAAATATGAAGGATTATGAAACAGCATTAAAAAATTGTATTCAAGCGCTTGAAATTGAAATGAAATTAAACCCGTATAATCCATTAGCTTGTGCCAAAAGTAATAACAATATTTCGGCAACTTACTGTGAGAGTGGCAACTATTCATTGTCATTCTTACATTGCGAAAAAGCGCTTGATTTAGCACATAAATCATTACCACCAAATGATCCTTTAATCGCAATATATGAAAATAATATTACATTTGTAAAAGGATATTTGTCAGAGTCACTTGGAAACTCCAGAGCGAATGAAGATGGAATCGAAAGTCAAACACATATACAGAATGACTAAAACATATGTAAAACATTCACGCATTTTATAAGAAGTGAATCAGACAAGTGTATATCAAAATTCCCAACAACAAGGTTGTTTTTCCGAGACTTTATACTAATTTACGATAATGATATATACCATAGGTACAGCTATCAGATTAATAAACTATGATGCAAACATTTTAAAAGAGTGATCTTCTAGGACAATTTTTTTTCACACTGAGGAACCGATTTCAATCAAGAATACCAGAATAGTAGAACAGTAGAATAAGGATAGGAGAATAGGGGAATAGCAGAGTAGGAGAATATTAGCGCTCACCTGTGAAAAAAACAGGAATAGTAGTATAGCAGGATATTGTAAGAGCACATTGTCGGCGCTGAACGGTCATTAGTATGTCTTGTATCGCTATCCGCAGCGACGTTGTAGTTTGTATGTTACGGTTGGCTGTTAAGGAACATATGGCTTTTGTATTGTGTAACTTATGATGACTTATATAACTTTTTTATACTTCTTAGCATTGGACAAACAGCAAACTTGAAGATATTACTAATTCGCTATCTGCTTTTAAATTCTTCGTAGAGCTACTGTTCTACGAAGAAGATAGGATTTTGTAAAGGTCTCAGGAAAAGCCGTTCGGATTTCAAAATTTGAAATAGCAACATATTTGTTTTTTTACATGCCTGAATACTCTCCAGTGTCCTCTAAAAACCGGAAACCGTTCGGAGTCTTCACGCAACATAGTTGTGGCATGGCATCCTCGGAGGGCCAGGACTATTCTCCTCTGACTCCTTGTAATCCCATAAACTAAAAATTAATAACTCGGTCAAAAGTGATGCAGACTACTTCACACCATCGAGATATACTCAGTTTCATCCCATACCTCGAATTCAATGAAGTTTTAAAAATCAATAAAAAATACTTAGCGCTTTGAAAGAACTTTCTGGAAGTGTTTGGAAATAGCGAGGTTTTATACTAATCTTAAGTAGAGAATCAGGTTGGCGTTAGGATTATCAAGAGTCAGAGGAGAGCAGTCCTGGTCCTCCCAGGAAACCTTATGCGACGCCGCAACCATGTTCAATGAAGACTCCGGATTCTTTCGGTTTTTTAGAGGACACTGGCGACTATTTATCCATGAAAAAAAGAAAATCCGTTGCTAATTCAAATTTTGAAATCCGGACGGATTTTCCTGAGGCCTTTTCAAAATCCTATCTTGTTTTTTACCTTCTGTATTACAAAGCACTATGCCACTGAATTTCATTTAGAATAAGTTTTACTTCGATATATAACAAATATGTGTACCTGTGGGGGTTTAGGCCGCACCCCTAGAACAGGCCTCGCAGTGGCCTTCATAAGTTATCAGGACAGGATTTCCAGCAGGAGAAATCAGAAAATTTAATCAGGAAATCAGGATTTTCGTCGAAAATCAGGATTGAAAGAGGTTTACCGAAAGACGTACATCTACATCCTCAACAATTTCATGTGACTTACAGCAGATCAATATGCAAAGTCAAGCTATCAAGAAAGTCACAATGGGCCAGTGGCTCGATCGCGATTCTGACAATGTATGCGGTAAACATCGATAAATAAAAAGAACAATGAACAAACGAGAAATGAATGTGTATGTACGAAAAAATCGTAAAAGTGTATATATGAAAAGCTACTGCGATTCGTTGATAGCCATTCAACAAGGAGAGTTGATGGTTCAGCGGACTATCAGCTTGTAGCCCTAACTTCTGTTTGATGATTCTTTTTCCTTGTACGATAATGGCACCTAATTTTGTATTAAAAAAATGACTTTTTCCCATATATTCATCAACAATTTTAGTTCATAAAATTGTTGGTGGATATATTTATATATTTATATATATATATATATATTCTACAAACAAGACAAGCAACGCGGTCATTGAAAAACCAGTGTCATCATCGATTCAAGATGGAATTTCTGAAACGCCTCTACCTAGACTAAACTGGCATCTTCAAGGGAAATGACCTAGTTTCGAAAAGCAACAAAAATTAGGATTTTTTGCCAAAATCAGGACGAATCAGGACGACTTAAAAAATTCAGGAAATCAGGACCGCTGCGAGGCCTGCCCTAGAAAGCACTGTTCTACTATTCTCCTATCCTACTCTTCTACTATTCTGCTATTCTAATATCCTATTATTCTAGTCTTCTACTATTCTAATATTCTATTACTGTAGTCTTTTACTATCCTAATCATTTCTATTCAACAACTTAATTCATAATATAATGAAGTAATGCAAATTATGCACTAATAATATGGTTTAAAATATTCTTCTATTCTACTTAGTATCATCAAATTCTAAGTGCCCAATAGAATACTAAACCAAGTGAAAATTTCTATCTAATGGAAATTTGCCCAGCTCTGCGGAAGTTAGTCAATGATGCCGGAAAACAATCACTCAGCTTAAGTTTTATAGTCTCAAACAGTACATTACCGTTTCATACATAACTCTTTCAATGCTTCGAATACATAGGTATCATGCATAATGAAGAAGTGAAAGTTGCATACTGACAGAAGAATGTTAGAATCTGAAATTTTTAATGCATCTCATTACCTTGAAATCATCATACATACGAATAAATACATCAAGGAGAAGATGCTCTATGATACTCTTGAAAAAGATTTTTAGATCGATAATATTTGATGTTTCATCTATTAAGAAAATATTATTAACCTATCCTAGGTCTATCAATGAATTCGTGTGCTATTTAATAGTTTATTATTTAAGTTCAATTTGTGAAAAACAGACGTCGGATGACTCTCTCTTCGAAGACGGCAAAGAGAGTCCCAAATTCAATGTTGTATCTAAATTAGCCGTTTATTTCTCTCTGATAGTGGAAATGAGCATTCTGTATTTGTCCTCAAAGTAATGTTTCCTGTTTTCATTTGATCTTACATAAAGGCAATATTCATAAACAAGATAAAAATCCGATTGTCCATAGTAATGTCGAAAGGAAAAATATCGAAGGTAAAAATGTCGAAAGCGGCCGACCAATGTCGAAGGAGATATATCGAAGCGGAATAATATCGAAGTGAAAAAATACCGAAATAAGAAAATGTCAAAGTGGAAAAATGTGTCGAGAAGCTCTTTAGAAAATTCCACATATCTTTGATTTTTGGCATAATACTTTTTTTTAGCATAATTAACATAATAAATATGACAATAAACAACTATTTTAACATAAAACAATAAGAAATGGAATTTATAACAATGTTAGAAAAACAACAATAAACTACAGAGGCTTAGAGTCTGCGTTTACTAGTGACATCATTTTTTTCGATATTTATTTTTCGACATTTTTCCGTTTCGACATTGTCACTCTTCTACATTTATCTGTTCTACATTATTTCTATTCGATACAAGGTAACGCTCATCTCCACTCGCTCGGTCCCCTGACTTTATTAAGTTGGATCTGCGTAAGCGAACGTCCTTTGGTGACTTTTAAATCCAACACAATGCTCACGCCTCCCTTCGTTCGGCGCTCGCTGCGGGCCTAACTAAGGCATCTCGTGGATTTTTGTTGATTTTTTATGTATAAAGTTCGTAGTCTGATATTAATATATAAATCAAGAATCTCTAGAGGTCTAAACATAATTCTGAATTCAAAACAATGCTCACGCCTCTCTTCGGTCGGCGCTCGCTGGAAACCTATCTAAGACATCTTCTGGATTTTTTTCTGTTTTCATGTGTAAGGTTCGTAATCTAATATAAATAGAGCAAAAATCTCAAAAGGTCTAAAACTATTTCTGAATTCAAAACAATGCTCATGCTCCCTTCTGTCTGCGTTCGCAACCAATATGGATGAGAAACGCTATGAACTTCTCTGATTCCACCAAAAAACCATCTAATGTAATATAAAGTTAAAAGGTTTTCTCAAAAACCCTCTGCAGACCCCAAGGAGGTTGTAAGTATTTCTAATCGATTCGTTATAATAGATTATCTATACACAATCAATTTTATTACCCGTAGACCACTTTTTTTGTATTGTCACAGTTGACTGCTATCTGGCGACATCTACTCCCTGCCCACAGAAAACGGTTGCTGAGCTGTTCACTTCTTTGCATCTGTAAATATTTCAGATGATCTCTTTGAATATTTTCTCTCTTATGTAAAAAATAATTTTCTACTGTTGTACCTTGTGATTCGCTTATCCATAGAATATCGAACAGCCATTTTTCCGTATTTTGCGCACAAACACATAGACAACCATTTGTAAGACCCTAGACTAAAGTCAAGGGAATTTAGTTTCGACGTTTTACCCTTCGATATTTTTACGGCACACCGAAAATCCTAAACCCTCAATTTAGCTTTTGAATCATGATTCAGTTCGTTTAGTTTTAATTCAAAATTATACGTTTTAGATCATGTCAGATACATATTTACGGTTGGAATCTTTGTCAAACGAATTATTTTATCTCATTTTTGCCTATTCGTCATCGGGCGACATTATTTACTCATTCTCTAGTCTTAATTATCGTTTCGATGCATTTATCTATCCGTATAAATGCATCATTGATTTATCGCGTACAGCCGCATACATACGCAATTCAGTTTTACCACAAATACATGATACAGTTGAGGAATTAAAATTTGATGGCAGACAATTATCACACATCATTCCATCACCAACAATAACAACAACTGTTCGTGATATTTGCCGTAATTTAACATCATTATCGGTAATAAACGTTGAAAAAAATAGTCACTATTTGCCATATTTAACTTTATTCAAACAGCTCATAGTTTTGAAACTTTATTTTATTAATCAAGCATATATTAGTAAAAAGAAATTGGACATCATCTCCTCAACTATATTTTCTTCTAATTCTATAGTGGAAACATTGTTTATTGAGGGTCTCACATTTTGCATTGACAAAAGAAAAATCACACCATGTCATAGTTTAAAACATTTAACAATTGATGTTCTCTATCAAGATGATATGTTTATTTTATTAAGTCAACTACCATCTGTTGAGTATTTAAAAATATTCATTCGAGACGGGACAGCAGCAGATGACTACTATGATTACGAAAATACATATCCTATCCTATTACATCTAAAAGAGTTTATTTTATCTTCAAAACACACGATTTGCTATGATCAAATTGAGCCACTGTTACTACACTGTCCTAGTCTAAATAATTTATCATTAAATCTGAATCTCGATCAATATGTTAGTGCCAAAAAACTAGAAAAATTGATTAAAATACCAAAACTCGATTTTCATCTACGTATGCCAGAAATGAGCGCAAAAAAAATTGATAAATATGTAAACACATTCAAGACACCCGCTTGGCTCAATCATCCAGTCATATTTTATTCATTTCTAATAAACTTTTGTCTTCGTTCATTGCCATTTAAAGAACATTATCTACACGTTTCGAATCAAATTATTGAATATCTGTCAAATATATCGGACATTTTACTGTATAAAGAACAGCATAAAACAAAAATCATTTGGCTTCATGATATGTTGTTGAAGTACGAATTAATTCAATTTATTAAAATTAATTTTCCCAAATTGAGAGAATTAAGTCTAATGGCTTGTCATTTTGATGAATCATTGATGGATGACATTAATTTTAAAATGGAAAGTGTTCGTCATGTATTTATGCGACGATACAATCTTGATTTTAAATATTTTAAAAAATTATTATTGATGATGCCAAATATTAAAGAACTGCGTGCAAAATCCGGCGTATTATTATCAGCAGCCGATCAGTTCATTGAAGATCAAGAACTTCGACCCATTTGTGAACAAATAGAAAAGATAATTATTGATGAATATAAAGAAGCATTAGACAGAAACATTGACAATGAAATGAAACGAGTGTTTCCAAATGCTTTTGTTGATAAAACTAAAACTGGTCAATCTCATTAAAAACACTTATTTGTCTGTATCTTTTGAAATTGAAAATAAATACAGGTGATGAAATAATACAACAAGTTTTATTGTATCTTTTGAGACCATTTCTGCATTATATAGTACTGTAATTCAAGAATCGGCTTTCTTCTTCATTATAATTATTATACCAGTAATTAAGCATCAGTGGACTATTTAAGTATAGAATCCTACGGGCATACTATACGAACAGTATGAGTAATTTTGTTTATCCTGCTCTTATTATCCATCCAAGAATATAAGACAGGTGGTTGTTTTTCGAAAAAAACAAAGACGGTATATGATAGAGACCTGCAATTTTTAGCAATCAAAACAAGACAGTTTAGTCTATATTTTAATGGCTCCTATTTAAACGCAAAGTAAAAAAATTCAATTTTTTCTAAGTAATTTATTGAAAGTAATTCTAAGCAAAAAAACGCAGTTTTGCTCAGTGTTTTATTTAAATTCTAAATGAAAAAGTTTGATTTTCTAGACAAAATATTGTAAATCGATAGGTAAATATACAAATTTTGGTAAGTAAAGAGACATAACGGGTGACCCATAAAGAATGTCCCTCGCAGTATTTTGCTTATAACTTGGTTTGGGTTTGTTTCCGAGACTCGATGTTTTTTTAAAAGATGCGCTACGAAATTCTAGACAAAATCATACCTAAACTATAATTTCAGAACTTCAATCAAGAAAACTAAGCCAATTAGATGAAAGTCGAGAAAAATATAAACTTTCTAAACTCAAAATTTTTTTCTACTTGAACTTTTTTCTCTGCTACTATTTCTGCTAGAAAGTGTAGCAAAAGTGAGAATTCAGTTTATATTTGGTACTTTCAAATGTGTTCTTTCTCGTGGTCTGTAAAAAAGCTTTTTTAGAGCAGATGGTGTGCTCGAGAACGAAGTTACAAAAATACATCAAACGTTGACAACCTCCCCGTTGCCAATAATGTGCTGAATCAAGAGACGGAAAAGATGATTGAAGTTTTGTTTTGAAGTTACATAGAGAAGACCAATCATTTCTGATCATAACAAAGGAAACCCGACCGAAAAAGCTTGTATTTTGATGAAGTTATGGGGCTTTTACTGAAAGCACTACTATACCCAAAATTTAGAAAATTAATGAAAAAATGCATGACAACCGATAGAAAAACTATTATTTCGCTGTGGCTTTTGATGTGAAAAAATTTAAAGTGTAGTTAAAAGATAGAGCGAAGTCAAAGCTACACAATGGCTAGTTCAGTTTTTCTTACTTTCAAAACGTTAATATACGGCATCATTTTTGAGTTTAGGAAGTTTACATTTTTTTCGATTTTCATCTAATTGGCTTAGTTTTCTTGATTGAAGTACTGAAATTATAGTTTAGGTATGATTTTGTCGAGAATTTCGTAGCGCATCTTTTAAGAAAACATCGAGTCTCGTTCTTTATGGGTCACCCGTTAAATATAGAAGTAAAAAATTTAATTATTGTATTAATAAAGTTTTTGTTGCTTTTCGTGACCATCCTCGTTTTCTTTTTTCATCCAAAGGTATATCCTTTGCTGCTGGAGGTGGTTTGCAAAACTTTAGCCTAATTGCTATACCAATTATGTACTGTTCGTGGTCGTCAGAACGAAAGAAAATATAGGTGGAATATACATATGTGACAGTGCTACGTCAACACTGATAGAAAGAAAACAAGAGAGAAAATATCTACGCCATACCAGCAGCAAAAGAATCTTCATCTTGTCTGAGATAATCTTACTTTGTCTAAATTATAAATTACTTATTAGTAATAATTTTTACTTATCGAATTTGTTTTATAACTATAATTTCAATATAATAATTTAACGAAAAAATATTTTACTTGTATATTAATTATCAAACTTAGCAAATATTTTTATTATTGAGAAAATTTAAATTGATTGAACGTTCAATAATTCCACTTAGTATTCAAATTATTTACTGAGCAGATACAATATTTACCTAGTAAAAGTTAACTTAGCATTTAATCCTTTACTTCCCATAGCGGTTTCAGAAGAGCCACTGACAAAATAACTTTATTAATGGAGTACTAGCCCCCCTAGTATGCCAATGGTGCGGTCTGATTCACCGAATGTCCTGACCCTAGAGTAGAGCGGTTTGATAGATCTCACAAGCCTGTGGTGGAGGAAGGAAATTGAACTACATTGTAATACTTGAGTTTTTTTCTTTGACCATATTATTGAGTGGGCCGAAGCAACATCTACCTCGCGCTATTAGAGTAACGGAAAACAGGCAAGGAGTGAACCGATAAAATTTAAAACCAAAGAATACATATATTTTTTACACGTGTTGTCAAGTTATAGCCTAGCTCTGAGCTGTTTTATAACCTCTGAAGAAATGTAATTATTCATAAATACGATTTCGACTTGTCATGAATTGAGCTGTATAATGCATGTATTAACTTCGTTTACTTGATTACCCTCCATCTGCCACATAGTGGCTACACGGTGAAAATTGTGTCCCTTTGTATGTATAACCCGCGAAGCTCTTATGAAACCTTCGAAACATATTTAATTCACTAGAGGGCTTCTTCATCAACTAATATCACACAATAATTCCAAAAAATCTCTATTGGCTACGAGTAGAGAACATTTTGTTTCAAAGCTTTCGATTTTTTTCATTTTTTCAAAATTATTGATTTTGTAGACCCAATATTTCAGTAACGAAGCAATGAAGAGAAATGTTCTATTTACCAAGCAATAGTCCATGAAGTTTGCTACAAAAATGATTCTTATCGTTTTTGACTCCGATGCTTCTTTTAGTTTCTGCAATTGTTCTACAAATAGTCACTCCAGTGACCAATGAGGGGTAAAGAGTTAAGTAAATTTAATTAGCAAACAAATTGTAGCCTATTTTAATAACCAAAACCATTCGGATACAGATTCATCAGTTTTTTCATAAATAGATTGCTAGCATTGTACGCGTCCTCCTTTCCTCCCCATTCTCCTATATAAAATTTTCTTCTTTATCTACCTCCTTTTGCGCATTTCCCCCTCATAAAAAATGGACAAAGTTGGCTGGTTTTAGAACAGCGTTTAATAAAAAGAGTCTTCTTAAAGGCTTAGTCATCATACATTGCTTCTTATCAGAGTTAGGCATCACTGAGTGAATTTTGATCATAGACCCTCTATGACCGAAGTAACGGCTTGACCAAACGTCACGGAATGACACTTTTTCTTCTTTCAATCTAGTTTTCTTTGTAACGGTGACAGCTGGGAAGTTCAAAATTTCTGTACATATCTAGGTCATCAAGCTCTACAATATCCTAA
>CAJNOQ010007664.1:0-12034 GCA_905250885.1 Didymodactylos carnosus
GTACAAACAGCCCCAAAAAAATCGATTTTGAAGCTATCTGAAAAACGAATTTTGGGGCTGTTTGTACGACAGCTGTATTTTCATAACTAATCAACGTTCAGAGCCAAGACACTTTTCATTTTGTAGAGAAATGTTTAATGTAGTTAATTATGCAGTTGCAATTTTAGATTAGTTTGTAGCTTTACTGCAATAATCTTTTGAAAAAGAGCGAAGAAAGGATACCGTTAGCTGGACAAACCGCAACGCTGATTTAGGCTTATAATCAGAAGTATCATTGAGTGAAGAAATGTGTTTATCTTAAGTGTTTGCTATTAGATTTCTTTTAGCAATTCTATTATTCCTTCTCAACTTTTTTTGATGATAATTTTTAGTTACATACCGCTTAGAATTATTTTTTATTACTTTACATAAAATGTCGAATCTACATAAATTATGTGTTTATATGTACTTTTAGCTTTTTTAACGTCTTTTTCATGTTCAGTTGCGCGTTGTATTAGTTTGTCACATAGTTTTCCCTATATACACAGTTAGTGGAAAAAGTGTTCGTACGATGCAGAACGAAAAACGTGTAACATCATTATTTCTGGAAGAAGGAAATAGGAAATTTTTTTTTTTTACCATTCAATAGTCCTAATTCTCAATTCTATTTCGTGTTAATAGCAGATTCTTATCTCAAGTCTTTGTATCAAAAGATGAAGAGATGAAGTTTTTTAACTCTAATCTGTTTTTTTCGCTCAATAAGTGTTCGTACGATCAGCTTTTCACTTCTATTTGGATATTTATGAAATAGATAGAATTTTTGTTTGTATACCAGTCGAAAGAGCAAAATCGGGGCTATATGATGAAAAAAAGAAAATATCAAAAATGATTATAGGTGATAGATGAAAATCGTATTTTTAATTAATTAGTCAAATTTTACAAAAAAATTGATTTGAGTCTATCTAAAACTCATCAAAAACTAATTTTAAATAGATCGTTGAATAGCGCTTGAAAAACTGCATGTAGCTATTGTAGTTTAATTAAAATTTACTATCAATTTCATGTGGTTTAAATTGATTTTGCTTTTTCCGTTCACTACCCAAAATGTTAGAAACGGCACGAAAAAGGCGTTTTTTCCGAATGCGTTAGCGAAAAGAGCCGTTTAAACGCGTTTTTTGTCGTTCAAAACTTTAGAATAACGCGTTCTCTGACAATATGTTTGTTAACGCTTGTTGAATTAACCGTTTTCTGGCGTTTTCTAACGACGCTAAAAGGATCGTTGAAACGCGTTTATTTTATAGACTTATGTAGAACAAACATTTTTCTACAAGATAAGCTATGGGAGAGGGTATCCATCTTCTTGATTCAGTACTTATAAAAAAAAAGATGCTTTACAAGTTCCATGATCGATTATAACCGAGTCAGAACTCGTCGTCAAAAAGTGATTGCAGCAGCAGAAATAGAAAACATGAAGGCTTCATCCATAGCTCATCTTATAGAAAAATGTTTGCTCTATAAAACCAATCGTTAGAAAATTTTTAATATGCGTACTTTTCATGCAATCCGTTCCAGAAAAAAGGTAAAACTTGCCTCATAATCAGTGGCAAGTTATAAATTCAAGAAATTTGTATTTTAGAGAATAATGTTAAATTACAAAGGCATAAGAAAAACATAAGAAGATGCATTAAATAAAGGGATATTGTTCAAAGTTAGCATGAGACTATAGCAAAAAAATTAAACAAAAATCATTGATATTCCTTGTGACGATTATTGGTCACAACCTTTACTTCCAATATGGACAGTCTACCTCCATAGTCATGTATTTTACTTTGTTGCGCTCTGTCCTCTCCTTTTTCGTAGTTTTGTTGTTTCGTTGCCCTTTTTCTTTTTCTTTTTCGTTTTGTTCTTATCTTTTGGCATGTAGTAGAAGAGATATGGAATCAAATAGTATTTTTTAGTGCACTGGATTGTATATTTTTTTTTGGAAAGGATAGTCGAATAAAAGTATAATATACATACAATACGTATCATAGTGTACACATACGATAAACTCTCAAGGACTTTAGATTAGAGAAAATATAAGTCACTACATTCTTGTCATTTGGAACTTTTAAAAATGCATAATAATAGCAGCAGAAGAAGATATATTAAGTAACAATTAAATTATGCATTAAATCCAAAAGTTAACCTCCGTGATTATTTCTAATATGGATTGTTTGTTTCATTGTTTATCAGGTATTAGAAATGAGTTAACTAACTTTACAAAATGGCAGTATGATGACGGCACCGGCAAAGAGCTTTGGGTTTAGAACTTAAACAACTATCGCTAGTCCATCCGATTAAAAAATTTGCCGAAAAAATTGTCTCCAATATGAGACAATATGAGACCACTCCCAGCTCTTCATGACCTTCCTTGAAAAAATTATGAAGTTTTTAAGTTTTTCCTTCAGAGCCTAGAAGATCTCAACTTTTTAGGTTCGTAAATTTTTCTCTTCTTTCCTATATATTCAGAATGTTTTCTTATATATAGCATGATAGAAGAAAGTGTGCTCTTTAAATTGAGATGTTTTCGAGAATTTTTTGATGAGTTTTCTTAGAGATATAAGCATAGCCGCAAATGCCCTGAAAAACAGAGCCCTGTGTACAATATGTGTTTTTCTCACTATGCATTTTTTCAATAGTCCCTTCAATTGGCACACATTACGATCCCTCGAAAAAATGGTCCGATCGAGCTCAAAATTTTAGAACAGATACTTCAGACTCTATCTCAGGTTCGTTTTTTTTAAAGCGTTTTCGATTTCAATTTTCGGCGTGAGAAGGTTTTCAAAATGAAAAACCGATTTTTTATATGAGATTTTCAGTATTTTCCGAATATCTCGAGAAGGAAAGTATATTTTTCAGAAAGAAAAAAAAGAATCTGAGAAAGGGTCTGAAGTATCTGTGATAAAAATTTGAGCTCGATCGGATCATTTTTTCGGGGGTCGTAATATGTGCCAATGAAAACTGGAGTTTTTCCCAAAATTCATAGAAAAACACGTCAGCAAATTCTATGCAAAAATACTTCGATTTTCTTTTTCAATGTTCTATCTCTGGTGTAAATTTGAACCCGATCCGACATCGGCTTCTCCGGTTTCTAAGATGGTAAAAAAAGAGGGGAGGTACCCTTAAGGGCTTATTGAAATAGTAACATTTATTGGCCTTATATTTCATACGGATTTCTGATATTTTTATACGAATCAAATGTTTTATCAATCTACAAATACTTAACATCTAAACATCAATTTCAGCAGTAACAACATTTAAAATATGCTTAAAATAATATTATGCATGCATACAGCGTTAGCTATTCAATTAGCTAATGGAGCGCCCGAAATAACATCATGATCGTACTAGAATGAAAGCTCCGAAGCAATCTTTCTGGTTTCTACCTGAAAAGCTGACATTTTGTATATGAACATATTTTAAAATATTGCTTTTTTTAATAACCAATACTTGCAATCGAGCCATCTTACGATGTCAAGCACTGTTCTTCTGAATCATTATAAACAACAACAATACACCATTGAAATAGTGAAAAATGAGAAAAAGGTTTATTTCAAAAAAGCAAGAAATCGTGAGGAACGGCAGTTCTATCTCGAAATGAATAGAAAATAAATGGTCGATCAAGCATCATAACTGTCTTAATATTTATGATAAGAAATTATTTAGTTTCCTATCGGATATTATAGGACAAGAAATGAAACGAGAACGGATTTTGCATAGAATGGAGAACGATTTGATAATTACGTCAAAATTTGTAATTAAAAGAGAACGGAATAAAAAAAGTCGAAAAGAGCACGGTTTTTTCGTTGAAAAGAGAACGGTTTTGAATTGCGAAATAAAATAATTGAAAAGAGAACGGATTCATAAATTAATTAGTAACCAGGTTATTCTCACGATATTCCTTAAGCCTCTCCCAATGATTGATAGAAATGCGACTATTATGCAAAACTTATATATTTACATCTGAGTAAGCCTGAGTATTAACAACAAATAATAATCTGTGTTCAACATAATAGAGCAAGACTTGTTTTTTTTGGTCGTCCTCCTGTTCATCATATGTTTTGACATCGTCTCGAATAGGTGATGGAGCGCGCGTTGTCAACGCTCGCTTTTCATGACAGTGTTTACTGAATTTGGATATTTCAAATGTATCGACATCGGTTATGCTCAATTGTTTTGCTAGTATCTGCATAGCGCACGATGGAAATTTTTTGTACGATGCACATCGATATCTGTATTTAACACCACCTGATGTATATTCGGTTCGAAATTTCGTTAATTCATATTGTTCAACAATAGTATCGAGATCTGTTGGTGATTTGCATAGGGTTTCAAAAATCCAGCTCTTACGTGACATAGTATAGTAAAAAGTTTACGTAGTGCGACTTTCTTGTGTGTGAACGTTACTATGTATGAATTAACCACATGGTCAGTGGATATTTGTTAGTTTAGCCATCACGCGGTCAAGTCATACTATCTCTTAAGAAGAGCCTTGTAGCTATTAGTAAATCCGTTCTTTTTTCGACGTTTTAGAAAATAAATATTTTAACCGTTTCTTTTCCAGTGTTTTTAGAAATATATAAAAAATCGTTCTCGTTTCAATGCCCTTCTCCGATAAATCAAAAAATTTCAAAAATAATTTTCTGTTCTCCATTCTATGACAATTCCGTTCTCTTTTCATATTTTATCCGATATTACAAGATACTTGATGAAAAGGTACACATAAAGTAGGATCTTTACACTGCTATCTGAATATTTCCTGTATCAATTAATGGTACATATTCAAGTGTGAAGTCGAGGTATTCAGGTCATTTGGAGGCTTTCTGAATTAATACTAGTGCAGTAACAGAATATTTTAGAATAACATGATCAAAGCTTCGCGTTTACCCTTACAAACCTGCACAACTTTCTTTCAAATCAACGGTGTGCACCAGCAGTACTTAGCAGTACTTAAGGTTCGAACAAACGTAGGAATTTATAGTCTACACAGATCAAAGAAGTTATTCTTCTTTGGGTATCTTCTTTTAATATAAACTCAGCCACTTCTTTTTGTGAAGAAAGAAGGGAGAGAGAGAGAGAGAGATAAGTATTTAAAAAACAATTATCAAACCAAAACTTACGATCTATTCGAAAATCTGATATCTCTCTGTTTCAGTTTAAATTTTCACGATATAATCGTCATACGTGTCTAGTATTTTTAGTCTTTCATTTTTATCAAATCTTCCCATTTGATAGTGACCGATTTTCACTTTCAGTCGCATCGTTTCTTAAATGTTATTTACAGTTATTCTATCTCTCTTCATTTCTTTAATAGTAATTGTTTACACGTCTTGTTCCATTACTACTGGTTAAGTGTTTTCATTACTATCTGTTGGTACTACATTGACGATACTTTCACGTATCTGAAGAATTTTGGCTTTTGGTTCCTATAACAAAGATTTAACATTTAACATTACAAAATGGTCCATTAGTTTTGAGATTTACTTTTAATTGTTTCCGTCCCTGTGGATATCGAGATATTCTCTGTTTCACTCTTTGCTGTTTTTCCCACTCGGACTCGAATTTAACCGTCGGATATTGGCTTTGAGTGGAGTGAAGTTTTTGAACCAGTCTCACATTTTCTTGATGATATCCAGCTTGTACACGCTTCCGTTTATCAGCATTTAAACTGGAGAAAATGCATATATACATAACACACATACCGACTCTATTAGTAAAAAAAACCTACCTTTTCTTGACGTAATCGTTTTTCGAATCAATATACCCTCCCGCTTGTACGACATGCATTATATTATTTCGCAATCGAGCATTCTCACCTTCGATCTGTGCTTCTTGATATTCACGTATCTATAGGAAACAACAGAATTTTGTATTCGAAAAGTATTGTCTACTTAAACGTCAAATTACTTGTTTTTGTTTTAATCGTTGAGTGAAATGAGGATATTCTCGTGGTGGACTCAGATCAATTAGACCGTGAGATTTTTTAAGCTAAAAAATGAACGACAGTGTTAAATATTAGATCATTCCATTTGGATTAGGATCTCATAACTTTCTAACCACACTTTTTCAAATCTTTTCTCAAACTGTAGCTTATATATTAGAAAAGAGAAAAGTTCTTAAGATCCAGTGTGTATTGATCTTGTAAAATCCATTCTTACCGAATGTGTCGGAAAGAATAGTAAAAAATCTTTGAACAAGATATGAATGAGAATTTTTAATGGATATAAGACATCTTCTGCAATGTTAGATACACCAACATCAAAAGTTTCTTGTTACTTTCATTAAGGTTTATAAATTGAAATGTTCAATATCAAAGAAATTATGTAAATTATTGTTTTTTAAACTTTGTTTCAGTTCATATCAAATGAGTATATTACATACATTCTCTTGATGTTCCTGCTTTGACTTTACATAGACCGTATGCTCGATGTATTTATTTGTGACTGGGACTAAATTTTGATAAGAACGATGCATTTCTTCTTTTTCACTAATGATGAACGTAGTTTTAGTAAGAATGAAATAAAAAATAAATTGTTTTGTATTAAGTTCTTCAGATTTAAAGAACAAGAAAAATTCTAATAGTCGCTTTGTTTCTAACAACGACGCACGCTTCTATTTTCAATTTTAATTTCACGCATATTTTGAATAATAAAAAATTTTATTTATTATTTTTTTCGTTTTCTTTTCCATTGTCATCATTATAAAACATACTCCAATATTTCAATGAAGTGTTGCTTTCCAGGGTGATATCCATATGAAAGAAAAAAATAGTTGACAAAATAACATAAAAAAATTAATATTTATAAACGTTTGTATAAATGAAAGATGAAACAGGTTTCATTTCCATAGACATGTTTCATTATATTAATACGTTTGAGATACCATACAAAAATTGATTGACTACTACGAAGAAATAAAGCATAAAAAAGGAACTTCGAACTTACCTCTCACTTAGGAGATGAAACATGACTAGTTCAGAGAATACATCATTTTTCTCTAGCATTTGTGTCCTGAATTTGGAAGATCGTCAAATCGTTTAAATAAAGATGGTTGAGTTTCCACCTTTCGAAGACTAAAAGTTTCGAAATCTAACACAGTAGATTGCGCAGTATAGATGGTACAATCTCATCTCGGTGCTATCGAACGAGAACTGGTCACCAGTTTCGTCGACCAATTCTTAGGACTGTAAAAACTGAAACTGTTCCATCCCCATTGTGTAATGATACAGCGAACAGACTCAAAAAACTACCCAACTTCCTTCTTCAATCATATTAGATTATTGTCAGAACGGGGTGCCATATTTTGTGATGATAAATGAGGAACAGTGAACATATGTAATAGAGTATAGTTAAATCTAAAAATGTTAGTGCATCAATGACAACGTAATGATCGATTTGTGGCATATGTATTGGCGTCGACTGTATTCCGACAATAGTATCATAAAATTCTGCCAATTTTTGATAAATATCGTACAATTCATAATATTCAGACTCTAACAATAGGCGATGATAATAATCCTCAAATATTTGAAATGTATTACGATTATGACTTAATTTGCATGTTCGAAAATAATTCAACAATACGCGAAATAATCGTGGATCACCATCGATAAAATAATGTCCTAAATATAAACGTCACTGCAATTAAAGAAACGTCGCTACTTACAGACATGAATCTCATAAAACTATCGAAAAATTACTTAAGTCTATCAGTCCGTTATTACGCTTTCTGGCGCGATCGAGCAAGATTGCCTGTTTCGGCAAGATGTATTGCCCGATCAGGCAAGGAAACAAGATTGCCTAATCGGGCAAGATACCTTACCAGAACCGGCAATATCAATCTTGCCTGAACGAGCAATATTGCCAAATCGAACAAGATAAATTGTGCAAAATTGAGCTGTGTTTGCTATTCGTATCTGTCGTAAAAGAGAAAGAAGATTGAACATATTACTTTAACATACGGTAATGAATCAGTGCACGAGGAGTAGAATGAACACTTCCCGCCCATTAGACGACTGATGATTCTCGAGATCAGACCTTGTCTGAACGGTCAAGTTGCCTGTTCAGGCAATATTGTCTGATCAGACAAGTGACAACGGACTGTCTATCATGTGCGAAGCACTAATATACCGAATTTCAAAAACGAGTAGACATTGCTGCTAATTTCGAGAGCATACGTGGCTTTGATTTTTATATACCGTATTCTCAAAGGGAAGAATAATTTTGATATGTTTCATTTTTCTCTTTCAACCAAAAATATCAGCCGAGTAAAAAACGACGTATGAAAAACATATAATGAAAAGTAAGAAAAAAATTCTTCAAAAGTCAATTTAAACGTGACGGTAAACAAGTTCGGTCTAAGAAGGGATTTCTAATTTCATCGAATGAATTTCTCATGTTTCAAAAATTATGCTATTTACAAGAATGTATATTGAGCTCATTTATCTATTTTTTATGCGTTTATCGGTTAGTTTCATTGCGTTTGATGAAATGTACAAATGATGCAAGATCTATTCAACTTAAATGGCTCTGGAAATAAGGGCTAAAGAGAAGTCACTGCTCATTCATTATTTTCCAATTCTGATTTTTAAGGACGAATTTGAGTATGAGTCATCGAGTGCGATCAGCGTACACGTGAAGAATCGTCAAACAAAGATCAAGGATTTTAAGGACGTGATTTTTATATTATTTGCATAATGGTGATGCACAAAAACCTTTCTCTAAACTCGCGATGTTTAAGATTTATCCCTCTTGAAATTGACAATTTTGATTAGTATTGATTTGATGATAGATACCTAGACAAATAGCCCAGAATGTTTACTTTTAGGTATCAAGATAACCTTACAAGAACTTTTCCAGATGTCAAACTCCGTTTTCAATGATCTTATGCCAGTTGAAAGAGGAAAGCGTTCTAATTAAAACCCTAAAAGCTTTATGCCTATGATACTTCTTTCACGAGTTATGAATGTTTTTGTTTCACTGGGAAAACCGATACAAAAAAGATCGGCCAACAATCTTACCAAATCATTACAATGATGGAATAACTATTATTCACAAAGAGAATCAATTACATCACCGAAACAAACAAATTAAATAAATTATAGAAAGTGAGGAGAGAGAAGATAGTTTGTCCTCTAAAAAGCATTAACTGGGCCACAAATTAACCATAAGAAAAGAAAAATGAATTATTAGGAAAACATGGTTTTCTTTAAGAACAAGGAAAATTCAATAGATTATTTTCTAGAGGCTGAAATGCTGATTCTTTCTGTAATATTAATCAAGTATTAGAACAATCATACAAAAAAAATGTCAGCTCAAAATTCGTTGTTATTATCGAGATACAAAAATTTTAGCGTTTTTGTATTTGTGTCCCAGTGAAACAAAAAAGAACTCATAACTCCTGAAAGAAGTACCATGGGCACAAATCCTTTTAGAATTTTAACTAGAACACTCCCATGACGCACTTTTTTTCGTAATACCGACGGTTACCGACCTGTCTATAGATTACCACTAGTTAACCGTACCGTTCGGTATAACTACCGGTTTAGCGACGATTTTTTCTTCTACCGGCGGTTACCGCACGCTTTCAGACCGTGGGACAAGAAAAACCTGTCGGTAACCGTTTTGACACATTCACCTTTTTGTTTTGCGGTTGGCAGTCTATGTAAGAAACGCAGAAAAGTCAACAAGCTTTGATTCTTTTTTAGATTAAACTTTCTCTTTCAGATTGTATAGACTCGTCGAAGTTTGCACTTCGACTTGAGTCAAGTTTTTTCCGTTCGGGTACCTCATTGCGCTGCATACATACGGCATACCCACTGCAAAAAACACAAAAAAAAGAAAGCTAAGAACTAGATTCGAATTCCTGTACTGTTTGCTCACGCTAATAAAATACCGGTTGATATCGCCCGTACAACCGACCAGTGTACCGCGCGGTTTGGTAGATCGTACGGTAATTTGAGTTCCGCTGGTGGTATACCAACGAATATTACAGACTGATACCGGAGCGGTAACCGGGCAGTATTTAACCGGTTTTGATGACATGGGTTTTCATCTATCAACTAGCATAAGATCATTGAAAACGGAGTTTGACACTTGTTCGGTCGTTAGTCTAAGCTTTCGACGCTATCATATGTGCTCTTTCCCACAATGTACAAGAGATTTTGTCCAAACCAAGTTTTACGAAGCTAGAGTGACTTTATTGAAATTTACTATATACCTGGTTAAATTTGCCCGTTTCATTGGATATATTATAAGAATGGTGTTTCCTTTGAATGGTGAATACGTAAAGTATCCATATTGCTTTTAATAGAATACCTGATTAAATTACATCACTACAATATTTTATTTCTATATTAATGAGAAATTACGAATATGAAACACCTTTGCCAGATCAGTGCTCTAATCGATTAATATGAATTATACGAAACTGCTTCTATTCAAATAAGGGACAAATCGGATGAAATTCTTGAAAGGGTTCATCGCGAGAACATGTGTTCAAATCAGAGATAGGGATAAGTGCCTAGTTTATCGATATTGCTTTAAGTAGAATACCTGATTAAATTACATCACTACAATATTTTGTTCAGTTAACTAATGAACGCGAGAAGAAAACACAAAGTCAATGGATGTTATGTTGATCGAACTAATCATAGCTTGTCCTTCGCCTCTCCAATCTTCTTTTGTGCCTTGTTAGCTACATCTTTCGCTTTGTGTCTCGCTGCATTCACTTTGTCTTGTGCTTTGCCTTTCGCTTTTCCCACAGCATCATCTAATTTCTCTCCAACTGTTTCATCTTGAGTGCGAAAATAAATTTTCCGTATGAATATGACGGCCACAATGAGGCAGATGATGATGAGAATGAAGACCTTCAGATTGAATTGTTTCTTGTTTGGATGATTGTGCATAGCTTTAGTTCACACTTGGGTTTCAACTCAGAATAGACGTGCTTGGCGCAAGTTAGAAAGTATGGAGACACGCGGTAACAATAATGGACACCATACTAATATGTGCATCGAAGAAAGATGATTTTTCTCTTTCTTTCTCACTATCGACACAAAATCTTCCTTTCTGTTATTTGTTTTACTCCGAAGTTTGTACATTAGTTCTACATGAGCAGTTTAGTCATGTGTAATGTATACCACGAGTCAGTGCACACATATGGAGGAAGGAAACATCTCATTGTCCTCTTCTCTACGCGTGATGTGAGCTAAATGAAACATTGTGAACTGCAAGGAACAATCTTATCAACAGAGAAATGATCACTACTATCCATCCCAAAATACAAGACCCGTGGGCATTTTTTGAATAACGTTTGATAGGAATGAGATAGAGACCCGCAATTTTCGCTGTTCAATAGCCAAGACTTGAGCAGAACTTTTCACAAGCGGAAGCAACTTTTGAAAAAATTCCAGAGATCGGGTTTTCAGGGGATCTTTGGAAAACCAGCTTCGTTCTCAGAAAACTAACATACAATGTTAGTAAGTTTTTTGCATGCGTAGATAGCTCGGACGTTACTCTACAAAATTATGCAGGTCCCGGCTCTCTAGCTATCGTCGTTCGGGCAGGGCTCACTTTCCTCGAGCACGTGTCCATCTCCGAGCAGACATCTCGGGGAATCTCAAAATGCCATGAACTATAGGTAATCGACTACGCTGAGCATAGCAGCAACATTTGTTTTTGTGTAGAAATCAATATAACTTCGCCAGAGGCATTGTTGTGAAAAACGGGTTTTTCGCCTGTTACTAGTAAAAATTAAATTCCTTATATCTCGATCAAATCTCATGCTGACTCAAGGAAATTTTCAAGAAAGGATTAAAAGGTGCCATATGTGGTTGACCACGCCGAAAAAGTGATCCAGCAGAACACTGATACTCTAAGGTTTTTCAGAAGGTTTCTAGAAAACCTTAAGCCAATGCCCAGCTCACATCCACCTTTTCCTTCTTTGATTATGTTTTATGAGCTGTCCTGAGCGTTTTCTGAAAATTTCCTTGAGTCAGCATGAGATTTGATCG